>PVJI01027384.1:0-17738 GCA_004026765.1 Micronycteris hirsuta
ATGAAGAAATCAAAAGATATCTAGAAACAAATGAAAATGAGAACATAACAACCCAAAACTTATGGGACACAAAGAAATCAGTCAAAGAGGGAAATGGACAGCATTATAGGCCTGCCTCAGGAAAGAAGGAAAATCTCAAATAAACACTGTAACTTTCCACTTAAAGGAAATAGAAAAGAACAACAAACAAAGCCAAAATTGAGAAGAAGCAGGAAATAATAAACACCAGAGCAGAAAGAAATTAGAGTACAAAAAAATAAATGAGATTTTTTTGAAAAAATAAGCAAGATCAGCAAACATTTAACCAGTCTCATCAAGATAAAACAGAGAACACCTAAGTAAATAAAATCAGAAATTAAAGAAGTAACAACTGATACCACAGAAATACAAAGAATTATATGAATATACAACTATATGCCAACAAATTAGACAATCTGGGTGAAATGGAAAAATTCCTAGAAACACACAATCTTCCAAAATTGAACAAAAAGATCAGAAAATCTGAACAGACTCATTACAACTAATGAACTGGAAGCAGTAATAAAAATATTCCCAACAAACAAAAGCCCTGGACCAGATGGCTTCACAGGTAAATTTTACCAAACAGTCAAAGAACTAATATTTATCCTTCTCAAACTATCCAAAAATTTCAAGAGGAGGGAAGACTCCCAGGTTTACTTTATGAGGCCAACATTATTCTAATTCCAAAAGAGAAAAAATACTTTACAAAGAAAGAAAATTATAGGACAATATCCCAGATGAACACAGGTATTAAAACCCTCAACAAAATAGTAACAAATTGAAAACAGTAATACATTAAAAAGATCATATATGATGATTAAGTGGGATTTATTCTGGGGAGGCAAGGTTGGTACAATATCCACAAATCAATAAACTTGATATACTACATAAACAAAATGAAGGATAAAAATCACATGACTATATCAATAGATTCAGAAAAAGCATTTGATAAAATCCAGCACCCGTAATGATAAAAAGTCTCAGCAAAGTGGTAATAGAGAAAACATGACTCAACGTCATAAAGGCCATAGATGACAAACCCACAGATAACATCATACTCAATGGACAAACACTAAAAGCTTTTCCCTTAAGACTGGGAACAAGACAGGGATGTCTGCTCTTGCCACTCTTATACAACATAGTACTCGAAGTCCTAGCCATAGCAATCAGACAAGAAGAAGAAATAAAAGGCATCTAAATTTGGGAAGGAGGAAGTAAAATTATTGTTATTTGCAGATGACCTGACACTGTACGTAGAGAACCCTAAAAGATTCTACCAAAAGCTACTAGAACTGATAAATCAATTCAGTAAACTAGCAGGATACAAAACAAGTATCCAAAAATTAGTTGCAATTTTATACACTAATAATGAATTATCCGAAAGGGAAACTAAGAACACAATCTCATTTACAATCAAAAAATACCTAGGAATAAATTTAACTAATCATGTAAAAGACCTGTATTCAGAAAATTATGACAGTGAAGAAAGGAATTGAAGAAGATACAGATAAGAAGAAGCATATACTGTATTCATGGATAGAGAGAATTAACATCTTAAAATGTCCATACTACCCAAAGCAGTCTATAGATTAAATGCAATTCCCATCAAGATACCAATGGTGTCTTTCACAGATCTAGAGCAAATATTCTAAAAACTTATATGCTTCCCCAAAAGACCTGAATAGTCACATCAATTTTGAGAAAGGAGAACAAAGTTGGAGGAATCACACTACCTCATATTAAACTATACTACAAGGCTATAGTAATCAAAAGAGCAGCACACTGGCATAAAAAATAGACATATACATCAATGGAACAGAATGGCAATTCCAGAAGTAAACCCATGTCTTTATGGTCAATTAATATTTGAAAAAGGAGGCAAGAATATACAGTAAAGTAAAGACAGTCTATTCAATGTATAGTGTTGTCTATATTGGACAGATTCATGCCTAAAAATAAAACTAGACCACCTCCCTACACAATGCGGAAGAATAAACTCAAAATGGATTAAGGGCTTAAATGTAAGAAGAAAACAAAGGCAGTAAAATATCGGACTTTTCTCTCAGTAATATTTTTTTTTATATATCTCCTTGGCAAAAGAAAAAAAAGAAAAAAAGAAACAAATGTAACTATATCAAACTAAAATGTTTTTGCACAGCAAAGGAAACCATCAACAAAATGAAAAGACAACCCACTGAATGGGAGAACATATTCATTAATGAAACATCTGATAAGGGCTTAATATTCAAATTTAATAAAGAACTTCTATAACTCAACAACAACAACAAAATGAACAATACAATTAAAAAATGGGCAAGGGACTTGAATAGACACTTCTCCAGAGAGGACACGAATGGCCAATAGACATAAGAAGAAATACTCAACATCTTTAATCGTCAGAAAAATGCTAATTAAAACCACCATGAGATATCATCTCACACCTGTCAGAATGGATATCATCAATAAATCAACAAACAAGTGCTGGTGAGGATGTGGAGAAAAGGGAACTCTTTTGCACTGTTTGAGGGAATGCAGATTGGTGCAGCTAACGTAGAAAGCAGTATGCAGTCTCCTGAAAAAATTAAAAATGGATCTGCCTTTTCTCCCAGTTATCCCACTTCTGAGAATATATCCAAAGGAATCCAAAACTCTAATTCAAAAGAATATAAGCACCCCTATGTTCATTGCAGCATTATTTACAGTTTCCATGATCTAGAAGCAGCCCAAGAGTCCATCAGTAGATGAATGGATAAAGAAGCTATGACACAATGGAATACTACTCAGCCATAAAAAAGAAGAAAATCTTACCTTTTGTGACAACACAGATAGACCTGGAGAGTATTATGTTAAATGAAATAAGCCAGTCAGAGAAAGACATATGCCATATGATTTTACTTATATGTGGAATTTAATGAACAATAGAAACAGGCTTACAGATACAGAGAAGGAACTGATAGTTGTCAGAGGGGACATGGATTGAGGGGCTGGGTAAAAAAAGCCTCATAGACCAGACAACGGTATTGTGATTACCAGAGAAAAAGGTGGATGGAAGCAAGCAGAAGAGGGTAAAAGGAGGAAAATGGTGATGAAAGGATACTTGACATTGGGTTGTGAATATACAATGCAATATACAGATGATATACTACAGAATCGTATAATTGAAATCTGTATAATTTATTAACCAACTTCACTCCAATAGATTCAATAAAAATTAAAAACAAGAAATCATTTAGGAAACAAAAAATAGAAGATATAGGAATGAAAAATAAGCACAAAAAAGATTCTCAATATGATTAATCGTTAGGGAATCCAAATTAAAATCACAATGAGATACAACTACACACCCACTAGAATGGCCAAAATTAAAAACAATGCAGAACGACTGGGACTTTTATTCATTGTCAGTAAGAATGCAACAAGTTTGGAAAACAGTTTGGCAGTTTCTTAAGCATGGATTTATCATATAATGCATCACTTCTACTCCTAAAGATTTATTCTCCCAAAAATGATATATATCTATCTAAATATAATGTTCATATATTAATGCTCATAGCAGCTTTATTTATAATAGCTAAAAGCTGAAACAACCCTGATGTTTGTCCACAGGACAATGGGTAAAGAAATCGCAGCTCCTCAGTTCAATGGAATACTACTCAGCAATAAAGCTTGAGACAGATAGCAACATGGACGAATCGTCAGAACATCATGTCAGCACACAAAAAATGCCCACTGTGTGATTATATTTGTAATAAATGTAATCACCTTGGGATCTTTTGAAATGATTTGTTTTCATGGTTATATGGGTATAGACATTTGTCAAAACTCAACAAACTACATGCTTAAAATTGGGTGCATTTTATTGAATGTAAGTTATACCTCAATATTATTAGGCAGTTTTATTGAAAGGGGAAGGGTCAATATTTTCAAATGTTGCAGAAAGGTGGAGAGAAGATAACTAGAAAATGGTCACTGGATCTGTCAACTGGGGGTGACTAGGAGTGTGAAGACTACAATTCAATGGACTTGGGGGTCAGAAATGAATTTATTGGGACGTGAGAAGGGAATACTTGACAAACTGGGCTGCTTTAGATCCATGGAGCACTAGCTGCTGGCCCCCAAATGGCATACGCTAACCATAGTGAAATAGCTCCCAACCTGTTAAAAACCCAAAACCCAGAAATCTAATCACTAACCGATTGTACTGTTTATTAAAGATATTTAGTAACCTCAAGTAGAAGAATGTAAAGATTCACTTCATCACTATAAGAATATTTAAAAAAAATAAAACATTATCTTTTCAGCCTTCTCTAGATTCCCCTATCAGTGCTCAGCAGAAAGCTTCCCCTCCTGCTAAACTGACAAGACTTCCTCTGACCTGGCATAAGATTCCTCATCTAACTCCTCATCCTCCACAGTCCCCCTCCTCTGTACCAGGAGGACGTGTCCTCCTCCATTTCTAGGCTCTCCCCTACATGTGCTGCGAAGTCTGCCGCCACCTAGCACTGAGGAGTTAGCCTTCAGTGTGCATCTCCCGCTGTGCCTTTATTGTCACCGTCCCTTTGCCTTCATCAGCTGCTCCTAACCCCCAACGCGATTTCTCCAAACTCTTCTCAATGTCCAAGTTGTCAAATGTCTCCAGTGCAGAAAACCTTTCAGCCACTATCCTCTAATTACACTTTTCCACAATCTGGCTTCTTCCTCTGCTCCAGAAACCTCTGCCATGCCAGATCCAATAGGATGCTGTAGACATACCCTCCCTCAGCTCTCTACAATATTTGAAATTAGGGTCTAAGTGTTTCCTTATGGAATGTCCCTTCTGAGCTTCTGAGAAACTTTTTTTCTCCCAGTTTCCACACTGGTGTTCCATTCTTCCTTCCCTTCCTCCACTAAATCTTCCTACCAATCAGTGTGGGTATTTCCTCAAGTGTTCTGGAACATTTCCTCCACTCGCTCTATCAGGGCAGCACTCCTCAAACTCGAATGTTCAGGTGACTTACCTGGGAATCCTGTTAATATGTGGAATCTGATTCAGCAGGTCTGAGTTTCTGCATTTCTAAGAGGCTCCTATGGCAGGCTGATGCTGCTGGTCTAGGGACTTGCTAAGGAGCAAGATCTCAGAGAACAGGGCCTGTATCCACGTTCAAACACTTTCCAACTCAACAACTCCAAATGTGACTAGTTCACTGCAAAGTGCTCGTGGCTCACAATTTAAAAGCCACAAAGATGAACATTCAATGAGAATTACCCAAAACTTTATAATTTAATGTTTAAGCAAAAGCCGTTTTCTCAGTATATTAGAGATTGATAGAAAGTACAAGCCTCAAACACTGCAGATAATTAGTTTTGCATTAGAAACAGCTGGAATGAGGAGGTGACATTAGGTGAGGAGAGGAGAATTTTGCTGAATCCTCAGCCTGGAAGACACCTGAAACATGCTAGTTTTTCCTAGAATATGGATTCATCACTGACAACAAATATTCAATCACTCTCAATTTCAAATAAACCAAACTTATATCCCCTCACATATGATTGTCTAGTTGCATTTACCGCCTTTTTTTCATAGATTGTGCTCTTCAGCTAGCATTTGATTTTAGATTCATCCTCCCAGACTCATTCAGCTCGGCCAGTAATTCAACCTTGATGGGATGTCAATGATCACCCAGGAAGATAACAGTCACAGTCTTTCCGTGGCACAAAGCTTTGAAAGACTGGTTTCTTTCACCTCCTTTCCTCCTGTGTATTAGAAAGATTTCTCCCACAGTTGGAGAATTCATTCAATTGCATGATTTGGGCCTGGTGATTATGAGATACCGCAGCTACACTTTGTTATTTAATCACCCACCAAGAAAAAAAGGCCATTTATTGCTCCTGATACTTCAGCAGTAGAGAGACATTGGATTTCAAATCTTCCATGAGTCCACTAAAATTCTGCTCCAAAGGAAATAAGTTGGCAATAGAACACAGATTATTTGGGAGCGATTTCTTAATGAAAAGCCTCACCTACAGAGGATATTATTTCAGGCAACCAGAACATAAAGACTGAATTATAAAGCAATTTGTGTCAAGATGCAAGTAATAGCTACTGGAATAGCAAATGTATTATCGCTGCTACTGAAATGAGTCAAAATTAATTTACAGTGAGCCATTTTTCTAAAGATGGAAAGAATTAGTGACTTTACTGTCATGAGTGCCCAATGGTCGACATTAGCATTTGTGAAATGCGAAATGCAAACATTCAGATAATTAAATAAGGTCAGAGAAGGCTAGGGAATAGAAATTTTCCTTTTGAATTCATCGAGTAAAACCTGACACCTCTTTGAGTTATCTGATTGAGAACAATTAATTGAAGACAGAGAGGAAGTCAGATTTGATCCTACAGTAAAAAATGGGACACTTCTCTTTCTGTCCCTGTATTCCTCACAATTCATCCGAGAGAGGTTCTAGGCTTGGGAGAGGCACCGTTTAAAGCACACGATGAGAAGTGTATCTCTTTTCATCACTAAAGCTCTGCTTGGGTCACACAATGACAAGTATTTTCATATTTCATATTTCAGAGACCCAAGTATAAGAGCTGCAAATAGTCCAAGTGTTGGTCAGTCTGTGCTTCCTGTCACCAACAGTGAATCGCCGAGGGAGGCACAGTGCCATAGTGGGAAGCATGGGGATTGAATAAAACACACCAGGGTTCAAGTCCTAGCTAGGCCATTTGCTAACTGTGTGATTCTAAAGAATTTCCTTAGCCTCTTAGAGATCAGTTAACACGAATGGAGTTAATATTACCATATCCTTAGAATGATGAAGGTTAAACAATTTAACACACACAAAGCACTTAGTCCAGTCCAATAAAGGGTTGCTGCTACTCTTAGCAGCCTTACTTCAATACCATGCTGAGAATCCTCCATTACCTATGGAACGAAGTCCAGTGTAGACAGGCAACAACCTCTAGATTAGTCAACGTCCATCCCAACCTACTTAACTCACTAACCCCTGAGTATCCTTTGTGCTTTTCTAGTTGTTTATTTACTCATTCAATATTTATCAAATATTTATTGAGTACCCATTATGAAACTGGTATTGGGATAAGTGCTAGGGTTTTAAAAGACAAGTACAACACAGCGCCCACCCTCAAAGTGGGTCTAATAGGAAAGATCGCTATTCGTACAAATATTTACAATGCAATAGGAAAGTTGCTATAAAGGACAAAGTGCTAGGACAGCACAAAGAAAGAAGCATTACGTTTGGAGCTTCCTCTCTTTTTAAAAAAATATATATTTTATTGATTATTCTATTATAGTTGTCCCACTTTTCCCCACTTTATTCCCCTCAGCCATGCATCGCCCCTTGGTTCATGTCCATGGGTCATACATGTAAGTTCTTTGGCTTCTCTATTTCCTATACTATTCTTAACCTCCCCCTGTCTATTTTGTACCTACCATTTATGCTTCTCATTCCCTGTATCTTTCCCCCCATTCTCCTCCCTCCTCCTCCCCACTGATAATCCTCCATGTGGTCTCCATTAAAGGGAATTCATGATTCTCACCTTGGGAAATGTAGCCGTAATGTTTCACATCAAAGAGAGAAAAAAGCTCCAGTAGAACATGGGACGGCAAGCAGGCCCCATGTTTGTACAGCGGAATTTCCTATGGGGAATCAAGATAGTTTATTTCTTAGATTTAAAACTTGCTCATGCTAAAACCTCTCTCTCCCTGAATCAAAAGAACTTACGCTAATGCATGCCTAACTTCCGTAGACCCGTATTGTTATTCCTTTCGAGTTCCACCCGAAAACCTTCTGTCTTTCCATTTGCGTATCTATCCTTTTGATGAGCCATCCTGGGCATCTACCACCTAATGTAAATCTACAATCTGTGCATAGTTAATGAAGACCATTCTGATGTAATGTGCCCAAGAAATGACAATAAAAGCTGATCTGGGCATAGCTCGTGGCCTCTCTCTCTCCATGATGACAGAGGGATCGCGTGGTCCCGGATTTTCTAGTCCAGTGTACTTTGTGTGAATTTATTCATATGCCTGCCATGGTATATGAATTCTACTGGCCAGAATTCGCATCACTCCATTTCCTCTTCTAGTCGTTTGCTTACTTTGTTTTTGTTTGTTTTTTTTAGGTTCAGTTGTTCATAGTTGTGAGTTTGTTGTCATTTTACTGTTCATATTTTTGATCATCTTCTTTTTCTTAGAAAAGTCCCTTTAACATTTCATATAATAAGTGCTTGGTGATGACGAATTCCTTTAACTTGACCTTATCTGGGAAGCACTTTATCTGCCCTTCCATTCTAAATGATAGGTTTACTGGATAGAGTAATCTTTGTTGTAGGTCCTTGTCTTTCATAACTTTGAATACTTCTTTTCAGCTCCTTCTTGCCTGAAAGGTTTCTTTTGAGAAATCAGCTGATAGCCTTATGGGAACTTTTTTGTAGGTAACTGTTTCCTTTTCTCTTGCTGCTTTTAAGATTCTCTCCTTCTCTTTAATCTTGGCTAATGTAATTATGATGTGCCTTGGTGTGTGCTTCCTTGGATCTTACTTGTTTGGGACTCTCTGAGCTTCCTGGACTTCCTGGAAGTCTATTTCCTTTGCCAGATTGGGGAAGTTCCCCTTCATTATTTTTTCAAATAAGTTTTCTATTTCTTATTATTCCTCTGCTCTTTCCAGCACCCCTATAATTCAGATGTTTGAACGTTTAAAGTTGTCCTGGAGGTTTCTAAGACTTTCCTCATTTTCTTGAATTCTTGTTTTTTGTTCTGTTCTGGTTGAATGTTTATTTCTTCCTTCTGCTCCAAATCATTGATTTGAGTCCCAGTTTCCTTCCCTTCACTGTTGTTTCCCTGTATATTTTTCTTTATTTCACTTTTCAAGGCCTCCACTTTTTCATCTATTTTGCAACCATACTCAACCATTTCTGTGAGCATCCTGATTACCAGTGTTTTGAACTCTGCATCTGATAGGTTGGCTATCTCTTCATTGCTTAGTTCTTTTTTCATAGCTTTGATTTGTTCTTTCATTTGGGCCATATATATTTTTTGTCTTGCACACCTGTTATGTTGTAAAGGGCAGAGCCCTAGGTATTGACCAGGGTGGGACAACCCATGTTGCTGCGATGAGGCACTGTATGTGGGGGAGGGGTCCATTGCATTGCCATTTGCTCAGCTCCCAGCTGGCTTTCAGTCACTTCCCCTGATACCCGCAAGCAATTTGGACCCTTCTGGTGCTGATTCCTGGGTGGGTGGGTTTGTGTACATTCTAGGACCCTGTGGGTCTCTCCAATCAACTCTCCTGTGAGGCTGGGAGTTTTTCCTCCTGCTACAACCCCCACAGGTTTTTAAAGGCAGAGGTTTTGAGGCTGTATTTCCCCTGTGCCAGAACCCTGGGTTGTGAGGTCTGTCTCACTACCCAGTTGTTCCTCCTGGTTTATCTGCACACAAATGTGAGACCAACCAGTCCACCAGCTGCTGCCTTGCCCATCTGGTCCTCCAGCTGCCTCCTTGCTGTGTGTCCTCTCCACTCTGGCTGCCATTTCCTCCCTTCCTACCTGTCTGAATGAATGTTTCTTCTTTAACTCCTTAGTTGTTGGACTTCCACACAGTTCTATTTTCTGGCAGTTCTGGTTATTTTTTTAAATTTGTTGTTGTCCTCCTTTTGGTTGTGTGAGGAGGCAAAGTGTATCTACCTAAGCCCCATCTTGACTGGAAGTCCTCCTCCTTATTCTCAATGACTTCCTTCATTTCTATTATATAAATCCTATTCAACTTACAAAACCAAAAAATTCCAAACATTGATCTCCTCAACAGACACTTCTCATGTGCTTACTGCATGCTTAGCCCCATGCTGAGTGTTGAGAAGCCATTAGAAATGGTGTTTTTTCAACTCTCAACTGCTGCTCATTTATTCATTTATTACCTATCATGTTTTCTTGTACATATTCTTAATTATGCCATCATGAATCTTTATTCTTCAATTTTATTTTGTGTTCCTTGTAATCAGAATTGGGTCTTTGTGGGTGAATGCCCACAGCTGCTAACAAAGCAGAGGCAGATAGTAGATGATCAATACATGTTTATTTACTGCTTCTGAATCTAAATGCCAAGTTAAGTTTGAGGTTCAAAGTAAATACTACAGAACGTTTAAAAGAGCTAAATTGATTTAAAAATATGTATAGCATAGGCTATTGGCAGTGGATACCAGAGAAAAAAAGAGTTAATGGATTCTGGGTAGACACTAACAAGCTCAGGCATATCTTTGCCATGGTATTTTTCATATAGGATGGTTGGGTTTCACTTTTTGACATTGAGAATGTTTTTTACAGTATGTATGAATAAGATATTGTCACTAGAATGGCATTCACATTAATTAATTTTCATCTTGAAAGAGCTGATAAAAATTTTTTGGGGGCAAATGTTACTATGATCATTTAAATCCTTGATCAACTTTTTTATGCATTGTAGTGAAATTATTCCTATTTTTGTTGAATAGTCTCACTTTTATTTTATTGAAATGATTTTCATTGGGATCAGTTTTTCTTCATGTAGAATTTCCAACAGAGGTTTGATTAACCATTCAAGTGTTTGTTCATATCAAGCTATACTGATTATATTTTTGCCACCCTGGATTTTCTCTTGTTGCCCTATTTTTACTAATTCCAATTTTATCTGGGTCAAATTGGACGAATCTAAATGTTATTCAGAAAGTCTAATATCTGGAGTTTTATTTTGTGTTGATAATTTCAATGAGTCTAATTTTCCATGTCAATTTTCAGTTTTCAATATCACTAGGAAGATAAATTCTCTGCAAGTTTCGTGCTTTTATAATAAATTTTATTTGTGAACGACATTAGCCATTGTCAGTTGATTATTTCTCACAAGTTTCATGTTTGCTAATGATTTGGTCAAATTTGTCCTTGGGGCAAAACCAGCAGAGTCCAAATGGTACTGTCAGTGGAGAAGGATGATAATTTCCTGCTTCTGAAGTCACACGCTAGAGATGCAATAGATTTTCTTTCTGCTCTTATAATACAAATAGCCTCTAGAAGAATAAGACATTAAAATATTAGTTGGTGAGAGGCAAGTAATTGAGATTATATAACCTGCAGGACTGCCAGGGTTCAAACCCCATCTCTACCATTCACTAGCTGTGTGAATTTTGACAGGTTACTTACTAATTTGTGCCTTAGTATCCTCATTTTTAAGATAAGATTGAGTGGGAATTAAATGAGTTAATACTTGGCATATAGTGACAACTCAGTGGAAGTTAGATGCCATTATTACTATTAGTAATAATATTTCCAAAATATACTGTTTCATGTCTTTGTTCAACTGTGCCTCAATTTCCTCTTCTGAAAAATGGGACTATTAATAGTACCTAACTTCATAAGGCTGTTGCGCAATCTGAATGTGTTATGCAAGTCCTTAGAACAATGCCTGGCACAGGGTTAAGTGGTATGTTAGTTGCTGTTATTTTTTCACATTGGAGTAAGTGAGTTTACAGCATCCTAATAGCCTAGCCTAAGAGCTAGTTGCCATAGAGAACATTATAGGGGCAACACAAGGACCCTTGGGCTCTGAGTCCAAAGGGTGTCACCAACAATTATGAAAATATATTAAAAGCAAAAGGGAACTATGCAGCCATTTAAAATAATAATCTGCAATAATGCGAGCTTCATGAGGATAGAGATTTTTGTCCTTATTGTTCTCTGCTATGTACCCACACCTAGAACAGTGCTTGGCACATCTTAGGCAGTCAATAAATATTTGTTGAAGGAATGATTAAATGAATGAATGACTACAAAGGCTGTGCAGCAACACTGAAAGTGCTTCTCATGTGTTGTTAAGTAAATAACAAGGGATATAAAATTGCACTATGACCACAGCTTAGGGGAAATCTATATGTATGTGGCAAAGACTGGAAAGTAATGTGTAGAACTGAAAATAGCTGTATTGTTATACTGTCTGTGATGTTGTTATATTGTCTTTTTATAAGGTTAAACAACGAAGGTAAAGGCAAAATATTCCCCCCAAAAATGACGGCCATGTCATAACTTTATATAATGTGGGGCATCATGCCATTATCCTTTTAAAGTTGGTCTTGAGAGATCTAATTGTGAGCAAACAGAAAAATTTTGACTTACATCAATTAATGGGGACATTTGATTATTTTTTATTTCTGATTTCAAGAGAACACAAAGGTACACATTCAAAAATAGAATTCCTGTTATGTGTATCACACCCACACACAGATACACACACACGCACTCTTCCTTTAAGGTTTTATCTTGAGCTGATTATCCATTCAACACAATCTCCTAGACTGTCCGCATCTACAGTACAGCACAATGAGTATTTATGTTCATAATGATCTTTCTGAGGCCCTGCAAGAACTTGACCATCAAACAGGATTCAATTACATTAACCATCCTATGCTTCCTAAGGCATTAAAGGGGCTAATGCATTTTAGAAAGATTTTTTTTTCCTCTGAAAGGATTTGAGCAAAGAGTGTTGGGTTAATTTTTAATTAAACAGAAAATTTAATTCACTGAAATGACTTGTCTCCTAAACATTTCCATTAAATGAGGTTTGATTATACTTTGATTTTTTGACATTCTTGTCCAGCTTCTACCTATCAATAATGCCTACTGGAAAAGATGTAGTTCTTGAGTCAGGCTGTTTAAGGAAGATTAGATTGCTCTCCATCTTTAAAACAAAATACAACAGGTGAAAAAAAATCACATCCTCTTCTTGCACGATTCTCCAACTTTGTTTGACTTTGATCCTCAGATATGCTGCATGAAAGAGCCCAGTAAGACAGAACACAGACTTTAGGGTCTTATAGTTTCTATTGAAAGCTATATTAATAAGTATTATTCTGAGAAAATATACATTAGCCATTCAAAATTAATTTATTTTTATTTGTTTTTCAGATTAATGGTTCTTCTAAAATAGAAAATTGAAGGAGGACTTAGTTACTTCATTTGTAAAAGCTAACTGAAGCACATATTTATGAAATTAGACATGGAGAAGTGAACCACCACCATCCACTCAAGCACAACAGGAATGATTTTTTTCACTAATGAGACAGGATAAAAGAAGAGGAATTAATATGTGTGTGGTAATTCCTCCCCCTTCCTTCTCAATCCTGCCTGTGACTCTTAAAGAAGAGTCTTTGTCTTGTTATGGTCGTGGAGATAGTGCAAAGAGCTGAAAATCTCAGAGTTGGGAGATGATGTGAGGAGGGCCCTGTGCACTGGATTTTGTGTTGTTTTAGGTATTATTTTTCAAACTTATCCATGTTTATCTTCATGCAAATAGACTAAAAGCACAACTATTTCTAAAGAATTTATAATAAGCCTACAGCCCCTCAGGCTCCCCCCACCCAGCCATCGGCAGGTGTCCAGAGACAAACTCTAGTACACTTGCTTATCAAGTCTGTGTTTGTGTCAAGTTTGCTGCTACAGTTGTCTCTCAGTATCCATGAGGGGAACTGGTTCCAGGACTCTCAAGTCCTTTATAGAAAGTAGCACAGCATTTGTATATAGGCTACAGAAGGATGTGCCCACACATTACTTCATTGGGGGGATTCAATATAGTGCTTGGCAAGTGGCATATTCAAGTTTTGCTTTTTGAAACTTCCTGGGATTTAGAAAAACAAAATTTTCAATTCACAGTTGGTTGAATCCAGGTATGTGAAACCCATGGTTACAGAAGGCCAACTCTATATCATTGGCCAAATCAAGTCACATGTCCAAGCACTCAGCCAATGTGCGAGGGGATACACAGGGCAGAAATACTGAGAAGTAACTTCAGTTATCATAATAATCTCTAACACATGTTGAAACAACATAATCCTCTTTTTTTGGTGATAATTTCCAACCTCCTAACTCAAAGAAAAAAATGTCACAGAGCCAAGTATTTTTATGGTTCCATTTCAGGTTAAGTGAAGTCTTCTCAGGACTGTGCAATGGCGTCTCCACTCAGAACACACAGCAAGGCTTCCAGTATTCACTCTCCTCATCTTCCCGTCTGCCTCTCTCACATGCACTGAAGCAATTTCCCTGTATTTGTTTTCTATTGTTGTCACAACAAATTACCATAAATTCAGTGATATTTTAAAGCCACCACTTATTAACTGTAGGTCTGAAGTCCAGGATACACTGGTGGGTGCCAAGCTTAATTCAAGGTGTCAGTCAGCGTGGGCTCTTACCAGGAAGTTGTACGGGAGAATATGCTTCTGGCTCATTCAGGTTGCTGGCCCCACTGTTTCAGAACAACAGGAGAGAGTCCTTGTTTCCCTGCCAGCCATGGATCGGGATCGTCTCAGCTTCTACAGGCTGATTGCACTCCTCTCATGGTTCACAGCCTACTATGTCTTCAAAGGCAACGATTGTGGATCCGGTGCTCCTCAAGCTTCACATCTCTCTGACCTCCTTTTTGCTCCTCTTTCCTGCTTCTCTTCTGTCACCTCTCTCTGACAGAATCTTCTGCCTAATTCCCATATTTAAGAGCTCAGGTGATTACATTGGACCCACCTGGAAAATCCAAAATAATCTCCTTTTTAGTTGCCTTAATTCCATTTGCAAAGTTCTTCACATCAACCCTCATATTAGTGTTTGACTAAACAGAGGACAAAAACCTTGAGAGGACATCTTAAGGATTCTGCCTCCCATACCCCCAAAGACTTTCCTATTTTATAATTTTCACAAAAAATTTCTCTAAAATCCAGCCCTAGGTGGAGGAGTACAGATGTTTCTACCCTTTTTCCTCTAAAAATAGTCCAAAACCACATAGAGAATAATAAACTGAAACACAAACTCCATTCTATATCAAACTAGAAAACATCTTTCCTAGCACAATATATGGATAGAGAAAGCAAATGAGAAAATTATAAATTACTTAACAGAGAGGAATGCAAACAGTGTTGATGAGAAGCAAGTCAATATGCCTCATAGAAATCCTGGAAGGCTCATGAGTTC
This sequence comes from Micronycteris hirsuta, assembly GCA_004026765.1. Lineage (NCBI taxonomy): Eukaryota > Metazoa > Chordata > Mammalia > Chiroptera > Phyllostomidae > Micronycteris > Micronycteris hirsuta. The sequence continues at coordinate 14,999 of PVJI01027384.1, forward strand.
AAAGTAACTGAGGGTGAAAAACCCTTCAGTTACTGATACTTGGGGTTCCCTAGTGAAAATTTCAGTGTACCTCCTGGCCCATCAATAGGAAGCTCACCAGAGGTCCTGCCCAACCCAAGCACACAGAGGTTCCACTCAGCTTTCTACTGTTTGACTCTTTAATATAAACAGAGAGACAAGGATCACCGACATTTGTAAAGACAAAGAGCAAAATAAACCACGGTTAAAAAAAGAGAGAGATGATCTCTGTGTTTCTTTTTTCCAGCCGGCACTGAGCCATGGGTGTCTCTAGGGATAACTGGCACAAGCACTGCAGGATTAGAAGCAGGAGAAAGCCCTACCACAAGAAGGAAAAATATGAGCCAGGTCATCCTGCTGCAAATACTAAGACTGGCCCTGCTGCATACACATAGTCCGAGTGTGGGGAGGCAACAGGAAGTACTGTGCTTTGAGACTGGAAATGGGCATCTTCTCCTGGGGCTCAGAGTGTTGTGTGTGTAGAACAAGGATTACTGATGTCATCTACAACGCATCCCAAAGCAAACTGGTCCATACCAAGACCCTAGTAAAAAACAGATCAGAGATTCATGCTTGTAGAAGAGTTGATGCAAGGTATACTCACTCTTTCCCAGGACCAAACTGGAATTGCAACTAAAATACACAACAATAAACCTGAAAAATTAATTGAAGACTAGATGAACAGAAGTCTTATAACTAAGGATTTACAGAAGAAGCCAAATCAAGACTGGCGGGAAGGGCAGAGATACAAAAAGAGCTGGCTCTGCTCCCATGGGTGGCAGCTGAGATTCTGGAGTGATATCTTGGCTGCAAGTTTCCCCCTGAGGAGAAGGGGTCTGAACCCCATGCTGGGCTCCTTAGCCCAAGGCACCAGAGCTAGGAAAAGGTGCCCATGTTATATCTGCCTGTGAAAATCAAACAGGATTCTGTTCACCAGGGAGAGACAGGAGTCAGCTAGAGATGCAAGTGCCTTCTTAAAGGGCCAGTACACAAAATCTCACCTGCAGCTACTCGCCCTGGCCTCTGCCAAAAGGAGGGCAGAGCAAACTAGGGTCATGTGAGGGGAGCCTGGGGTGTGTGGTTCCAATGAGAGAGCTGATGAACAGCCTCCAGGTTCCTTGTGCTGCTACTCTCCCACACTGCAGACACCATCGTTCTTGCATGGAGCATTCCCCTCCTTAGGGCATCAGCCTGGGGAAATGCAATAGCTCCACACACTGGACCCCCTGACACCCCACCCCGAAGAGCTCATGCCCTGTGGAGGAGTCAGCTGCCTGGGCCAAGGTATAGAGCTCCAGACAAAATTGGGGAGTGTCAATGACTGAGTTGTGTGGCCCTGGGGCAGCTACCATTTCCCCACCTTCCCTTAAGCCTGACCAGCATCTCTCCCTCACGAAAGATACACTAGCCACACCTTTGCACTCCAGGCAGCCCCAAACTCTTGAATCCTGGTGGCCCCACCCTGCCAAGCATGGACTCTCCAGGAGGTCTCAGCAGAAACTGGGACAGACTGTGTTGTGTGGTTCTGGGACGGGGGCCACTCTCCCCACCATTCAGCAAGCCTGACTGACTCTTTCACCTCATAGGGGATCCACTAGACCCACCCTCCCAACTCTCACAGGCCCCACTCTGCTAAGCTCAGGCTATTCAGGAGATCTTGGCAAACTGTGGAACAGACTGAGTTGTGTGGATCTCTTAAGGGGGCCACTTTTTTCTCACATGCCTTACCGGTGCAGAGCCCTCACTTCACATAGCTTGATATGTTTGGGCCTAAAAAACTCTGCTGGCCTTACCTTAAGGATTCCCTGCCACCCACAAAGGACTGAGAGCACTCGGCAAGTGGCATATAGGTTTGGTTTAACCAGAGACTCTTACTGAGTGGCCTCTGATCCAGCATCGACACTGATTTGAACCTGTATCAGTCTGGTGAACACCAATGGACACTAGCTGGTGACTCATTAAAATTTACCACATGTAACTTGAGTACCACCAGAAGCTCTTTCAGTGACTGAGCCAAACAGGCAGCTGGCAGGTGGAGGCAGGCAGAGGTGGATCTTGGAATGCTTTGGACCTTTTGCTGACCTTCCCCCAAGCTCAGTGCAGGTGGAGACAGCCTTGGTGCAGAGCTAGGTCCTTCCCATGCACATGCAGGCCCAGCAGAAGCAGCCACAAACTATGGATCACTTTATAGCTCCTAACAGGTTGCCCAGGTCTGGTCACAACCAGCATCTGACACTGACCTGCACCACAGTCCCTTCCAAGAGGCCCCACAAACAACACACCCAGTGGCTAGCTTCAGACAATATCAGGACAGGATCTGATTAGTTTCACAAGTGGCATATCCAAAATAAAATGGCAGTTCCATTTTTAGTTTTCTAAGGAAATTCCATACTGTTTTCCACAGTGGCTGTACCAGTCTGCATTCCCACCAGCATTGCACTAGGGTTCCCTTTTCTCCACATCCTCTCCAACACTTGTTGTTTGTTGATTTGTTTATGATGGCCATTCTCACTGGTGTGAAGTGGTATCTCATTGTGGTTTTAATTGCATCTCTCTGATGGCTAGTGATGCTGAGCATCTTTTCATATGTCTCTGGGCCCTCTGTATGTCCTCCTTGGAGAAGTGTCTGTTCAAGTCTTTTGCCCATTTTTTAAAAAGATTTTATTTATTTATTTTCAAAGAGAGGGGAAGAGAAGGAGAAAGAGAGGGAGAGAAACATCAA
>PVJI01027385.1:0-17763 GCA_004026765.1 Micronycteris hirsuta
ATTGTTCAGTGCCACAATGTCTTTGCTGATATTTTGTTTGGAGGATCTGTCCATTTTTGACAGTGGGGTGTTGAAGTCCCCTACTATAATTGTGTTGCTATCAATGTCTTTCTTGAAGTCCTCCAAGATTTTCTTTATGTATTTGGGTGCTCCTGTGTTGGGTGCGTATATATTTACAATATTTATGTCTTCTTGGTGGGTTCTTCCCTTGAGTATTATAAAGTGTCCTTCTGGGTCTCTCTTTATGGCCCTTTTTTTTGAAGTCTATTTTGTCTGATACGAGTATTGCTACCCCAGCTCTTTTTTCTTGTCCGTTTGCTTGGAAAACTTGTTTTCAGCCCTTCACTTTCAGTCTGTGTAAGTCTTTTGTCCTGAGGTGGGTCTCTTGTAGGCAGCATATGTATGGGTCGTGCTTTCTTATCCATTCCGCTATTCTATGTCTTTTGATTGGAGCATTTAATCCATTTACGTTTAAGGTTATTATTGATAGGTACTTATTCATTGCCATTTTTTTTTTGTACTTGTGTTCCTCACTCTCTCTCTCTCTTTCCCTTCATTTCCTTAAATCAGTCCCTTTAGCATCTCTTTCAGAACTGGTTTGGTGGAGGTGTATTCTTTTAGACTTCTTTTGTCTGGGAAGCTCCTAATTTGGCCATCTATCTTGATTGAGAGCCTTGCTGGGTAGAGTAGCCTTGGTTGCAGGCCTCTGGTTCTCATTACTTGGAATATTTCTTGCCATTCTCTTCTGGCTTGGAGTGTTCCACTGAGAAGTCAGCTGCTAACCTTATCGGGGTTCCCTTGTATGTTACTTCCTGTTTCTGCCTCGCTGCCTTGAAGATTCTCTGTTTGTCTTGCAATTTTGCCATTTTAATGATGATGTGTCTTGAAGTGGGCCTGTTTGGGTTCCTTTTATTGGGGCTCTCTGTGTTTCCTGGATTTGTGTGACTTTCTCTCTCATCAGATTAGGGAAGTTTTCCATCATTATTTTTTCAAACACGTTTTCTATCCCTTGCTCTTCTTCTTCTCCTTCTGGTATCCCTATTATATGAATATTATTACGTTTCATGTTGTCCTGCATTTCCCTTAATACCTCTTCATTCTTTCTGAGCCTCTTTTCCTGTTCCTGATCTTTTTGGGTGTTTTTTTCTACCTTGTCTTCCAGCTCGCTGATCCGATCCTCTGCTTCATCGAGCCTGCTTTTGATTCCTTCTGTTGTGTTCTTCAGTTCAGATATTGTATTCTTCGTTTCCTCTTGGCCCTTGTGGATAGTTTCTATTTCGTTTTTCATGTTGACATAGTTTGCAGTGAGTTCATTATAGTTTACCTGTAGTTTCTCGAAATTCTCTGCAAGCTCATCAAACTTCTTGAAGTTCCTGATAACCAATGCTTTGAACTCTCTATCTGATAGTTGGCTTGCCTCTGTTTTATTTATCATTCTTTCTGGGGCTTCCTCCTTTCCTTTCATTTGGGAATTGTTTCTTTGTCTTCGCATTGTTTATGAGACACTTCTTGCTAGCCTCTGTTTCTTAAATTGATCTGCCAAGTTCTCTGGAGTAGCGAAGTTGATTTTTTTTCACTGTCTCTGTTTTTAGGGCTGACCCTTATCTGGGTCTAGCTCTGTTCTCTTTTCAACTCCAGGTTTTAATGTCTCACCTGTGGATAAAGAAGAGAGGGGAAGGAAGAAGAAAAGAAAAGTAAATAAGGTAAAAATATATATATATAAATAAAAAATAAAAATAAAAAATAAGAATTAAAAAGAGGAGAAGACTAGGAATACTACATGAATGGAAGGAAGAAGGAATTAAAAAATAAAGGACAGACAGGAAAGAGGGTGGGGAAAACACACAAACAAACATACAAACAAACAAACAAACAAACAAAACTTCTGCTAGCTGGGTTTAAAAGTGTCCATTCAGGCCTGCTCCCCTGGTCCTCCTGTCTATGTCAGGCATCTGATCGTTCAATTTCCCCTGTAATCTTGGTCACCAATCTTCATATATGCTGGAATACTGTTGGGTGTTTGCTCTGTTCCTCAGAAAAGCAGCTAGGTGTTTCACTTGTGGGGAGGAGGGAGTGGACTCTGCTCCCCCCTATCTTGCCGCCTTTATTTTTTTCCCTCAGTGCGCCTGTTACTTTAAGGGGTGGAGCTTTAGGTGTACACCAGGGTGGGGAACACCCCCCCCCCCCCCCCCCGTCACTCTGTTGTGACGCTGTGTGTGGGGCGGGGTCTGAAAGAACAATGGCGCTTGCTCCGCTCTCCACACCTCCCCAGCTGCCCACAAGCAAGCCGATTCCCTCCTTGCTGGCTCCAGAGAGAGTGGCCGGGGCTGCACAGTTCCGAGTTCCCGTGGGCCTCCCCAATGAACTCTGCTGTGAGGCCGGGAGTTGCTCCTGCCCCCGCCTCAACCCCCACAGGTGTTTTCAATCGGTGATTTGAGGCTGTATTTCCCTGCGTTGGTGGGCCGCGCGGTCTGTTTCGCTCCCCAGCTTTTCCTCCCAGTCTATCGGCGTGCTAATGAGGGACCGCCTGGTGCACCAGTCTCAGCCCCAGTCTCGCAGAGTGTGCCCGCCGAGCTTTGGCCAGGCACACCCGCCACTGGCCGCTCTAGGTGACTGGAGTGCCACTGGCACCGCTCCACAAACCACGTCTCCCCCGAGTGCTCTCCACCCAGCTCTGCCCCGCCTACCAGTCTGGATGAACGTGTCTTCTTTAACTCCTTGGTTGTCGGTCTTCCACTCAGTTCAGTTTTCTGTCAGTTCTGGCTGCTCTTGCCCTCTAAATTGCTTTTTTTCCCTCTTTTGGTTGTGCGAGGAGGAACAGTGCGTCCACCTTCGCCGCCATCTTGGCCTTCCCTCCGAACCAATGACTTTTTGCCTCACATGCTGATACTCAATCCATTGAGCCTCACCAGCCAGGGCTATGATTATGTTCTTATAGAATGTTCTCTTTAAAGGTATACAATGTTATTATTTTATTATTATTATTTTTTAAATCCTTACCTGAGGACATGTCCATTGATTTTAGAGAGAGAGGAAGGGAGAGAGAGAGACATTGATCGGTTACCTCCTGTACATGGTCTGACCAAGGATCAAACCTGCAACCTAGGTATGTGCCCTGCCCAGAAATTGAACCTACGACCTTTTTTGTTTTATGGGACCACACTCCAACCAATTGAGCCATTTGGGCAGGGCTAAAATTTTACTGATCAAATAAGCTAGTATTACTTCCACTAAATGTTTAAGATTCTGAGAAAATAATTTGTTTAACCAAATCAAATCATTACTGTGATGAACCCTATTCCAATAGTAATGGTGTTTTATTGTTAAAATGTCCATACCACCCAAAGCAATCAACAGACTCAATGCAATTCCTGTGAAAATACCAATGGCATTTTTTCTAGGACTAGAACAAATCAGACTAGTACATCATTAAAATATTCATATTACCCAAAACTATCTATAGATTTAATGCAGTTCCTATTAAAATACCAATATTTCACAGAACTAGAACAAATAATACAAAAATCAATATGGAACCACAAAAGATCCTGAAAATAGCCACAACAATCTTGAGAAAGAAGAACAAAGTTGGAAGTACCTGATAACAGACATAACAGAGGCAGAAAACAGACATATAGATCAATGGAGCTGAATAGAGAGCCCAGAATTAAACCCATGCCTATATGATCAATTAACCTATGGCAGAGGAGGCAACAGTATACAATGCAGTAAAGACGGTCTCTTCAATAAATGGTGCTGGGAAAACTGGGTGGACAAATGCAAAAAAATTAAACTGACTCTTATATCATAACATCAAAATGGTTTAAAGACTTAAATGTAAGACCCAAACCCATAAAACTCCTAGACAAAAATGTAGGCAGTATATTCTCTGACATTACTCTCAGCAATTTTCTTTTTGGTATATGTCTCCTCAGTCAAGGAAACAAAAGAAAAAATAAACAAATGGAGCTATCTAAAAACAAACATTTTTTGCACAGTGAAGAAAACCATCAACAAAATAAAAAAGACAAGCTTCTGAATAGAATATATTCACCAATGATAGATTCAATAAGAGGTTACTGTCCAAATTACATAAGCAACACATGCAACTTAACACCAAAAAACAAACAATCCAATTAAAAAATGAGCAAAGGACCTGAATAGACACTTCTGTAATGAAGACATACAGATGACCAATAGACATATGAAGAGATGTTCAATGTCACTTTTCATTAGAGAGTTGCAAATTAAAATCACAATTAGATATCACCTCACACCTTTCAGAATGGCTACCATCAGTAAAGCAACAAATAAGTGTTGAGGAAGTGGAGAAAAGGGAGCCCTTGTGCACTATTGGTGGGATTGTAAATTAGTGTAGCCATTATAAAAAAAAATGTATAGAGGTTCCTCAAAACTTAAAAATAGAATTACTATATGACTTACTCTTGTGAGTATTTATCCAAAGAAATTCAAAACACTAATTCAAAAATACATCCTTGTGTTTGTTGCCAATATATGGAAGGAACCTAAGTTCAATCTATAGGTCAATGGATAAAGGAGTGGTGTATCTATACAATGGAGTATTACTCAGCCATAAAAAGGAATGAAATCTTGCCACTTGCAACAACATGGGTAGACCTAGAGGGTATTATGCTAAATGAAATAAGTCAGACGGAAGAGCACAAATACTATATAATTTCACTTGTATAAAAATCTAAAAAATAAAATATAAACAAACAAAACAAATAAACTCATAGATACAGAGAACAAACTGATGGTTGCCAGATTTGTGGGAAACTAAGGGGAAGGAATTAAGATGTACAAATTGTCAGTTATACAGATAGCCGTGGATGTAGAATACAGCACAGGAAATATAATCAATAATATTATATAAAAAAATAATATTATAACAGCCCTGGCTGGTGTGGCTCAGTGGATTGAGTGTGGGCTGGGAACCAGGGGGTCGCCCGTTTGATTCCCAGTCAGGGCACATGCCTGGGTTGCGAGCCGGGTCCCCAGTGAGGGCCATGTGAGTGACAACCATACATTGCTGTTAAAAAAAATAATAAATAAAATAAAAATAATATAACAACTATGTATGGTGTCAGATGAGTACTAGAGTTATCCGGTGATCACTTAGTAAGTTAGATAAATGTTGTACACCTGAAACTAATATGATATTGTATGTCAACTATAATTAAAAATTAAACAAATGAAAACAAATAGTAGTTATGTTTTGTATCATGTCAGCTTGAAGATAATTTCCAACATATTTAGATAACTTAAAACCTTGGAGTGATACTCAATTGAGTTGATTAATGGATATTCATTAGATACCTTAGATCGTTTCTAAGATAGACTGCTGAAACATTAATCACTAAACAATTTTACATTTATTTACTTTTGCTTATTTTGATATGCTATACAGAAGATATATATACTTGGGTTTGTTAATAAATGTGTTTGTTTTTAGTACTTTGAAAAGTTGTACTGTAATGGTTGTGTATGGATATAGAAAGTTGTAGAAGGTTTGTGGAAAGGGAATTTAATTTATTGCATTTAAAGCTGGCTAAGGCTTGATGTGCTTATTTATAAGATTTTCAAAAAGAGCTTTAGTATCAAATATTATTTTGACAGAAAACTAGAATTGGATTTCCTCTCTGATTAAATGTCAAATTTTTATTGGATTATTGAGCTGCTCTTAATAAAAGGTTATAAGAGGTTATTCCTTACTTTCTGTGTAATCTGCCTAGAAGACAAAGATTCTGTGTCTTGCTAGAATAAACTTCTATTGTTTATGGTGACTTTATGATGTCCTTGATTATGTAAGAAAAAAAGTCTTCTTACTTAGGAAATAGCTATGGTTCTTTAGGAAATAGCTATGGTTCTTTACAATCATGTTATTTCGTATTTTTACTTTTCAAAACTTATACTGTCAAATCGGTCAAATACATAGCTGACTATTGTTTTTCAGTAACCCATGATCCTGACGTTTTTATGCTTCACCCAAGGATACTTTTAAATTGCCGTTAGGGAGGGAGGGAGAAACTTTGCTGTGAGAGAGAAACATTCACTGGTTGCTTTCTCATATGTGCCCTGACCAGGGATAGAACCTGCAATCTGGGTATGTGCACTGTCCGGGAATCAAACCTGTGAACTCTTAGTCTACTGGACAACACTCTGACCAACTGAGCCACAATATCCAGGGCACCCATGATCCTATCTTAATCAAGTATTCAAATACCCTCACAAATTTGATATTTTGGCTTCCCCAAAGCTAATCCTAAATGACATCTTTTGCACCTAAAACTGTCTTTCAGATTTTCCAGAGGGCCCCTGGAAAATGGAAAAAAGGATTAGTTCTTTTACCTTGTAAAATAGAACTGCTAGTGATAATTGAGTTTGTTTGATATGTCACTATGGTTGAGTTTCAAGAGAAGAGTGGGTTATCAGAGATTCTCAGCCTTTCTTAGGTTGAAATAATATAGGTAAAATGTTATTAATATAATTAATTCAGAAATTGTGTGCTATATGGGGAGTTCCTACAGAATTTTCAATGCCCTCCCTGTCCATGAAGGCTTTCTGTTTATCAAAGTCCTAGTGCTGTTTTGCCTGATCATAGAAATCAGTGATATAGTATTATCAGTCATAATATGTTATTTTTTTTAAATGCTAACTGGGTTACAAGTTTATTTAGCTTGAATCTAACATCTTCTAAGCCAGCGATTTTTTAAATTGGGGATTTACATCCCTTACCTATTGAATTTTATTAATATAAAGATGTTTAGGACCTACTCTAGACTTGCAGAAACTCGTTACTTGATATTCTTGATATATTCTTGATATATTATAACAATGTGCTTATTATGGCATATTTTGTGAGGATCATTATGTTATTTCTGAAGATTTTTTCTTTGTAAAGATTATGGTAGTCCATTTTTATTAATTAAATATAGTATTCACTCTTACTTAAAAATAGGGCTCACCTGAAACTAATACAAAATAATATGGAATGTAAACTGTAATTGATAAATAAATAAATAAATAAGGTTAATCACTATGTTTATAGATATTTTGTTTAAAACTTTTGTTTGGATTGACTTTATTATCTTGTTTTCCATGCTACAGAAACAATCAAATTTCCTTGATGGTTATTTTATTTTTGTAATAAAAATCTCATCATATCTTTTACTTTTGAATATGGTCAATAGTAAGATAACCACAGCCTTTAAGTCCTTTGTCATCTATTTTTTAATTAAATTTATTGGGGTAACACTGGTTAATAGGATCATATAGGTTTCAAGTATACATTTCTATGACACATGATCTTAATATTGCACTGTGTGCTCACCACCCAAAGTCAAATCTTCTTCCATCACCATGTATTTGGCCCCTTTACACTTCACTACCTCCACCCCCTTCCCTCTGGTAACCACCACTTTGCTGTTTGTGAGTATAAGTTTCAGGTTTTTTTTTTAAAGATTTTATTTATTTTTAGAGAGAGGGGAAGGGAGGGAGAAAGAGAGGGAGAGAAACAGCAATGTATGGTTGCCTCTTACATGGCCCCCACTGGGGACCTGGCCTGCAACCCAGGCATGTGCCCTGACTGGGAATCGAACCGGCGACCCTTTTGTTCCCAGCCCGCGCTTAATCCACTGAGCTACACCAGCCGGGGAGTTTCAGTTTTATGTCCCACATATAAGTGAAATCACATGATACTCAGCTTTTTGTGACTGACTTAATTCGCTTAGCATATTATTCTCAAAGTCCACCCATGTTGTTGCAAATGGCAGTATTTCATCATTTCTTATGGCTGAGTAGTATTCCATAGTATATGTGTACCATATCTTCTTTATCCACTTCCCTGAAATAATTTGTAATCAGCTGCAGGCCCAAGTGCTTCACCTTGAACAAAGGACTCTCTCAAAGTTCCTTTAAAAAGTACTATGCCAGGTACTAATGGGTGCAGGGTTCTGATGTCATCATTTGAATAATTTCGAGACAATACCAATGGACTGAGCTTGGATTTCCAGAACTCTAGTCAAGAAACAGGTCACTAACTCAAGACTCCATGAAACAAGAACTAATTACATAGGTGAATGAATTAATGAGGGATAATTGTGGGTTTTGTTTGTAGTATTGTTAGTGTATTAACATTCTATTTTCTAGATATATAAGGAAACCTTTTCTCTTTTGTCTTAAGTTCTGTTACTCATTACAATTTAGTAGACTTCTTTTGTAAACAGAAAGGACATTTTGTAAATAATATCTTATTCTTCCTGTTTAGTCTCTCCGGAGTTCTAAAAATTTTATTAAATATTTTAATTTTCATGGAAATATGATTACTTGCCTAAGTTCAATAAGAATCTGTTGTCCTTATTAAAAGGACATGTTTGGAAACATGGGTTATGCACAGAAGGCTTTACCTGGAATGTCATATTTGAGAATGATGCTCATTAATCAGATATGAGCAGATGGTTTTCAGGAACTCAGATTGATTTTAGGGAACCAATGCTTAGGAAAAGTTGCCTGGTGCCATCCAGGCAACTAGATGGGTTAACAGCCTTCCAGAGTTCCCAGCCTTCCAGGTGAGAAAGGAGAGTCACTTCCTGGCAGATGAAGAGTAGCATCCTAGTTTCAAAAGCTCAACAAGTGGTGCTACATAACTGAGCTCTTCCTCCACCAACCTCATGGAGTCTACTGCACTGGTTTTGGAGACATTGGAAAGTGAAGAATTTGCATAGATTTATGGGCAGTAAGGTAAAATCTGATGGTGAGTTTTTATTTATTTATGTATTTTTAATATATTTTATTGATTATGCTATTACAGTTGTCCCATTTTTCCCCCCTTTATTCCCCTCCACCCCCCCATTTCCTGCCCTTTAGTTTTTGTCCTTGGGCCATACATATAAGTTCTTTGGCTTCTATATTTCCTATACTATTCTTAACCTCCCCCTGTCTGTTTTCTACCTGCCATTTATGCTACTTTTTCTCTGTACTTTTTCCTCCTCTTTCCCTCTCCCACTCCCCTGTTGATATCCCTCCATACCTTATATAAATCCTTTTAACATTTCATAGACTAAAGGCTGGGTGATGATGAACTCCTTGAACTTGACCTTATCTGAGAAGCACTTTATCTGCCCTTCCATTCTAAATGAAAGTTTTGCTGGATAGAGTATTCTTGGATGTAAGTCCTTGCCTTTCATGATTTGGTATACTTCTTTCCAGCCCCTTCTTGCCTGAAAGGTCTCTTTTGAGTAATCAGCTGACAGTCTTATAGGAATTCCTTTGTAGGTAACTGTCTCCTTTTCTCTTGCTGCTTGTAGGATTCTCTCCTGATTTTTAATCTTGGGTAATGTCATTATGATGTGCCTTGGTGTGTTCCTCTTTTGGTCCCACTTCTTTGGGACTCTCTGAGCTTCCTGGACTTCCTGGAAGTCTATTTCCTTTGTCAGATTGGGGAAATTCTCCTTCATTATCTGTTCTAATAAATGTTCAATTTCTTGGTCTTCCTATTCTCCTTCTGGCATCCCTATGATCTGGATGTTGGGCCATTTACAGATGTCGTGGAGGTTCCTAAGCCTCTCCTCATTTTTTTGAATTCTTGTTTCTTCCTTCTGGTCCACTCAGTTGATTTGAGTCCCAGTTTCCTTCTCTTCCCTATTGGTTCCCTGCACATTCCCCCTCATTTCCTTTAGTGTATCCTTCACTTGTTCATTTATTTGTGTCCAACTTTCTTCCAATTTTGTGAGCATCCTGATTACCAGTGTTTTGAACTGTGCATCTGATAGATTGGCTATCTCCTCATCCATTAGTTGTAATTTTTCTGGAGTTCTGTTCTGTTCTTTCATTTAGGCCATTTTTTTTCTCGGCATGCCTGTTACTTTAAGGGGCGGAGCCTTAGGTGTTCACCAGGGTGGCGTAACCCACATAGTTGTGTTGTGATGCTGCCTGTGGGGGAGGGGCCTGAGTGAACAATGGCTCTTGCTCCACTCTCTGCACTTCCCCTGCTACCCACAAGCAAGTTGGGTCCTTCTGTGCTGGCTCCGGGTTGAGTGGATGGGCCTGCTCAGTTCCGAGTCCCTGTGGGTCTCCCCAACGAACTCTCCTGTGAGGTCACGAGTTCCTCCCACCACTGCCTTTACCCCCACAGGTGTTTTCAATTGGTGGTTTGAGGCCTTATTTCCCTGCGATGGTGGGTTGTGTGGTCTGCTCCACTCCTCAGCTTTTTCTCTCAGTCTATCTGCGCACAAATGAGGGACCGCCCAGTCCACTGGCCTCGGCCCCTTTGGGTCTGGGTTGGCCAGCCGTGTTTTGGCCAAGGACACCCGCTGTGGGCCTCTCTGGGCAGCTGCAGCATTGCTGGTACCGCTCCACAAACTGTGGTCTCGCTGTGTGCTCTCCATCCGGCTCCGCCCCGCTTACCGGTCTGGACGAATGTGTCTTCTTTAACTCCTTGGTTGTCAGACTTCCACTCAGTTTGATTTTCTGTCAGTTCTGGCTGTTTTTTTTTAATTGTTGTTTTTCCCCTTTTGGGTGTGTGAGGAGGCACCGTGTGTCTACCTATGCCTCCATCTTGGCCGGAAGCCTTGATGGTGAGTTTTTAATTTGGCTTACTAGCCTCAAGAGCTTTTAAAATGCCAATCTGAAGTTCCTTATAAAAACTCCCAGGAAAGCAAAAGTAAGAAGGCCTTATAGTAAATTAGCCTTACTGCAAGTATGTAAATAATTAGATCAAATCTAATGATACCAGCCTATTTGTCTGATCAAGAGGAATCTTTGAGATTATCTTTCACCCAGAATGAGGAGATGGTAGAGATAAATTCTGTGTTTCAGTAGAACACTATACACATTGCTCCTGTTCATTGTCTTTGAGCTACTTTGATCTCTTTGTAAACTGAAAGCAATTTATGGCTATGCAAACTCTGTCTTGTCTAGTGGAAATTTATGACTTCTTCCCCAACTATGGGAAACCAGTTTTGACACCTATCTGTGAAACTCAACAAGTATTGCATAACCAAAATCTTCCTCCACCCATCTCTTGGAATCTAGTGGGCTAGTTACCCCCAGGGTTAAACTGTTGGCTCTTTTACTTTTTTAAAAATTTATTAATTTTTTATTGTTGTTTAATTACAATTGTCCCTATTTTCCCCCATTACTCTCTCCTGCCCTGCCCACCCACACCTTCTACATTCTATCCCCCCTGTGTTGATACAAACTTTTATATTAATACTTTTGTTTTTTCATTTTACACACTCCTCTTCTAGGATTCCTAATCTTCAGGTTCCTAAAACAATTGACCTTCGCTACAACTTTTCAGAAGATGGCTAAATAGTTTTTCAGAACAATGCCAAATAAAGTTCTTGAGAGACTATTTCTCAGAAACTGTCTCACTCCTCTGAGGAGGTTTATGGTCGCCTCTGAGTTGTTTAGTCATGAACAATATTTATTTATTGTGAACAAAAGGCGAAACTGATGGTTTTGAATTTTATCTGAGCCTTGTGCTTCTGGAAAGCAATGATGGATAAGAACTCTTCCATCCTTTTGAGACATACCTCCACTGTTCCTAAATGACTTTCTTGCTTAATAAAAATGTTGAGCTTTCCTCCTTTTTTTTTTTTTGGAGATGTTTCTCATTTATGGACATGCTCCCAATAGCCTGAATAAAATATCTTTAATTGTCTAGTGCATTTGTCTTTTATAGGCCCCTACCTTTCTTTCCAGCCTTATCATTGAATACTCTCCTTTGTTTACCATTTAAACAATGCAATTTTTTTTTGTCTGTATATCAAGCCTAATTGCTCTCTGACCTATAGCCTGTGAACATACTGTTTCCTATGCTGGAATGTTCTTTTTCAACCCTTCCTCTTATCCAGCTCAGGTGAAATATTAGTTCCTCAGGTAGGACAGGATCCCCCTCCCCCACCATTATTCTTTTCCATAGCACAATTGATCTCAATTATTTATGCGTTCTGTATTTTTGAATTTGCTTACTTGATAAAATTTGTTTGTAATCTCAATCAATATTTATGACAGGGCTCTCGTTCGAGACGGCGAGGGAAGAAGATCCTGAACATCCTCCCGTGGACACACTGAATCTACAGCTGCACATGGAACAATTTCCTCTGGAAAAACCTAAAGCCTGGTTGAGTGATGACCAGGTATTGGACAAGCCAGAAGAAAACCACATCAAAGCAGGTACGAGAGGCTGGGACTCATTCTTGCTGTAATCCTTCCCCAGAGGAATGGATTACACAATGGCCCACAAACTGGGAGGGAACTAAAAACCTGCAACTTCTTCCTGGGGTTTAAAACCCCATGTTAGGTACCCCCAATTTAAGACACTTGAGATATGAGCTCCCCAAATATCTAATTTTGAAAGCCAATGAGGCTTGCATCATTTGACAAAATGCACCTTTAAAAAAATTTAAAGCCTATTAGTAAAACATTAGCAAACAACGCTCTTTGTTTATCATTAACATTAACATTAACATCAGAAGAGAGGCTAGAAGGAGGGAGGAGAAGGTCATTGGGGAAGGTATTCAGCTTGCTCAGGTGCCTACTCTTTCTGGATTCTTTTTTTTTTTAAGATTTTATTATTTATTTTTAGAGAAAGGGGAAGGGAGAGAAACATCAATGTGTGGTTGCCTCTCACGTGGCCCTCCTGGGGACCCAGCCTGTAACCCAGACAGGTACCCTGACTGGGAATAGAACTGGCGACCCTTTGGTTTGCAGCTCACGCTCAATCCACTGAGCTACACCACCACTGCTCTTTCTGGATTCTTTACAGGCAATATGTTTTCTTTTGGACTTTAAATAAAAATCCTCACCCAAGGATGCTTATTGATTTTAGACAGAGAGGAAGTGGGGGAGAGAGAAACAGAGAGAGAGAGAGAGAGGGAGAGAGTTGTGAGAGAGAAACAATGATCGGTTGTCTTCCATATGTGCCCTGACTAGGGACCAAACCCACAACCCAGGCATATGCCCTGACCAGGGATTGAATGCACAACCTTTTGGTGTATGGGACGATGCTCCAACCAACTGAGCCACCCAGCCATGGCTCTCTTGGACTTTTATATCTATATATCTTATGATTTGATCACCACACTAAGTCTAGTAACCATCTGCCATGTGCAAAGATATGAAACTATCATAACTATATTCTCCTTGACCTTTTTCACCCATACATCCCCTCACCCTAGCAATTATCAATTTTTCTTTTTTCTATTAGCCCGTTTTAGTTTAGTTTTATTTATTTATTTATTTTTAAATTTATTTTTGTTTTCAGTTACCGTTGTCCCCATTCTCCCCCGCCACATTGCTCTCCCCTGCTCTGCCCAACCCCCGCTCCCGAAGAGAATCCCCACCCCATTGTCTGTCCATGGGTCCTTTGCATATGTTCCCCTTCTTTCCCCTATTATGTGTATTTTGATTTTTAAAATCCACATATAAATGAAGACATGTGCCATTTGTCTTTCTCTGACTTATTTCACTTAGCATAATACCCTCTAGGTCCACCCACGTTGCTGCAAATGGCAGGCTTTTATTGCTGAGCAATATTCTATTATATATATGTACCACATCTTTATCTACTTATCTAGTGGTGGACACCTAGTTTGTTTCCATATCTTGTCTGTTGCAAGAAAAAACACTTCTTAAAGAGTTTGTATGCTCACACTTACCCACCCCAGACCCCATTCAGAGGCAGCCAATCATGCCCAGACCAAAAGTGAAGGAGATTCACCTGCTTGTATCAAGGGACAGGCACCTAACTTAATACACCCATCTAGGAGCCTTGTGAAATACTCTCCAGGGACAGAGACTGGTGGGTGCCATCTTCACCTCTGTCGTCGTTGTGCTACAGAATATTAATATCTCCTGGAAGGGAGACTTTATATACATCCCTTGCCTAGATTTTTGTGACTGCTGCCAAGGGACACCTCTACATCACCTGGCTCTGGTGGCCAGTGGAGCTTATGCCTAGGGGTCCCACAGGACTGTAACCGATGCAGAAAGAGTTCTTGAATAGCTACCACCCCCCAGGCACACAGCAAGAGGCAACAGACCAAGAGACTGGTCTTTCTGGGAAGGAGAACTATTACATAATGATCATGACTGCAGCCTGAGGGGTGGGCTTCTCATTAAACACACATCTAAGGAGCGACTGTAATCCTTTCCAGAGACCACAGAGGATGAGTACTGTCTTTGTGCTTGCCCTCTGCTGAGTAGTAGAGCACCAGTGTCTCCTGGAGGGGAGCTTTACTTGTGTCTGGTGCCCGATTTTTATGGCTGATGCCCAGGGGATGCCCCCCTCCCTTGCTTTTCTTACTCTGGTGTGTGGAGGAGTTTGGATTGCTGCATCCCATGGGACAATCAGAGGCAATCAAAGGGATGGTTGGCAGGCTACTGCTCCAGGGCATTGCTCAGACAGTCTTTCTGTAAGGAAGCCACTCTGTTTGTCCTGGAACTTTGGAGTGAGGGACAGGTTTTATGTTTGGGCCATAATGAGTGGCCTGTGGAGCTGCTCTCAGGGAATGTAAGCTGTGGATGCCATCTTGGTGCTCTCCCTCTGCTTTGCTTCAGCTTGCCTGCATCTCTCATAAAGGAGCTTATACACACATCTGGAGCCCAGATATTTCCTATTGTTACCCAGGGCACACCTCCCCATCTCATGGCTCTGGTGGCCAGTGGGGCTTATGTGTGGGGTTTCTCAAGAATATATATGAACCTTTGCACTCCTATGTTCATAGCAGCACAATTCACAATAGGTAAGTGCTGGAAACAACCTAGGTGCCCATCTACGAATGAATGGATCAAGAAACTATGGTACATTTACACAATGGAATTCTACACAGCAGAAAGGAAGAAGGAGCTTATACCCTTTGCAACAGCATGGATGGAACTGGAGAGCATTATGCTAAGTGAAGTAAGTCAGGCAGTGAGGGACAAATACCATATGATCTCACCTTTAACCGGATCAGAACCAACAAAAGCAGAAAGCAAGCAAAACATAACCAGAGACATTGAAATTAAGAACAGTCTAATAATAGACCGGGGAGAGGGGGGAGGGGACAATGGGGAGAAGGGTTTTCAGGAACCACTGTAAAGGACACATGGACAGAACTAAGGGGGAGGAGGGAGGCTGGTGGGGAGGGGGACTGGAGGGGAAGGGAGGAGGGGAGGGGAGAGGATGCAAATAACTGTAATTGAAAAAAAATAAAATAAAAAAAATTTTCAAACAAACAAAAAAGAATATATATGTATTTGTATAGTTTCAAAGCTTCTATCTGAGGGTCTGGCTTCCACTCATCCTGAATCTAGGTGCTGGGATCCTCGACCACAAAGCAAAAACTTATAGTAAATATACAAATGATAAGCAGAAATGATAAAAAGAAGAATCTAAGCATACCACTAAAGTAAGTCATCAAACTACAAGGGAAGAGAGCAAGGAAAGAAGAAACAGATAAGAACTGCAAAACAGCTAGAAAACAATTAAAATGGCAATAAGCAAATACCTATCAATAATTATTTTATTTTTTTAAATAATTACTTTATTGTTATTCAATTACAGTTATTTGCAACATCTCCCCTCCCCTCCTCCCTTCCCTTCCAACCCCTCCTCCCCCCCCCAGCCTCCCTCCTCCCCCTTAGTTCTGTCCATGTGTCCTCTACAGTGGTTCCTGAAAACCCTTCTCCCCATTGTGTCCTCGCTCCTCCCCCTGGATATTGTCAGACTGTTCTTAATTTCAATGTCTCTGGTTATGTTTTGCTTGCTTTCTGCTTTTGTTGATTATGTTCCAGTTAAAGGTGAGATCATGTGGTATTTGTACCTCACTGCCTGACTTACTTCACTTAGCATAATGCTCTCCAGTTCCATCCATGCTGTTACAAAGGATATAAACTCCTTCTTCCTTTCTGCTGCGTAGAATTCCGTTGTGTAGATGTACCATAGTTTCTTGATCCATTCATTTGTAGATGGGCACTTAGGTTGTTTCTAGCACTTGACTATTGTGAATTGTGCTGCTATGAACATTGGAGTGCAAAGGTTCTTTTGAATTGGTTTTTCAGGATTCTTAGGGTATAATCCCAGTAGTGGAATTGCTGGGTCGAAAGGCAGTTCCATTTTCATTTTTCTGAGGAAGTTCCATACTGTTTTTCACAATGGCTGCACCAGTCTGCATTCCCACCAACAGTGCAGTAGGGTTCCCTTTTCTCCACATCCCTTCCAACAGTTATCTATTGCTTTGTTGATGATGGCCATTCTGACTGGTGTGAGGTGGTATCTCATTGTGGTTTTAATTTGCACCTCTCTGATGGCTAATGATGTTGAGCATCTTTTCATATGACTCCGGGCCCTCTGTATGTCCTTTTTCGAGAAGTGTCTGCTCATGTCTTTTGACCAATTTTTAATTGTTTTTTTTTGTCTTCCTGTGGTGCAGTCGTATGAGTTCTTTATATATTTTGGAGATCAGACCCTTGTCTGAGGTATCATTGCCAAATATGTTTTCCCATACGGTTGATTCTCTTTTTATTTTAATACTATTTTCTTTAGCCCCACAGAAGCTCTTTATTTTGATAAGGTCCCATTTGTTTATTCTTTCCTTTATGTCCCTAGCTCTAGGGGACATATCATTGAAGATGTTGCTGCGTGGAATGTCTGAGATTTTCCTACTGATGTTTTCTTCTAGAACTTTTATGGTGTCACGACTTACATTTAAGTCTTTTATCCTTGAATCTATTTTTGTGTACGGTGTAAGTTGGTGCTCGAGTTTCATTTTTTGCAGGTAGCCATCCAGATTTCCCAACACCATTTCTTGAAGAGGCTATTTTTATTCCATTTTATACTTCTGCCCGCTTTGTCGAAGATTAATTGCCCGTAGAGACTTGGGTTTATTTCTGGGTTCTCTATTCTGTTCCATTGGTCTATCTGTCTGTTTTTATGCCAGTACCAAGCCGTTTTGATTACAGTGGCCTTGTAATATAGTTTCATATCAGGAATTGTGATCCCTCCTACTTTGTTCTTCTTCTTCAAAATTGCAGCTGATATTCGGGGTCGTTTATGGTTCCATATAAATTTTTGAAGTGTTTGTTCTATATTCATGAAATATGTCATTGGTACTTTGATAGGGATTGCATTGAATCTATAAATTGCTTTGGGGAGTATGGACATTTTGATGATGTTGATTCTTCCAATCCATGAGCATGGTATATGCTTCCATTTGTTTGTGTCTTCCATGATTTCTCTCTTCAGTGCTGTGTAGTTTTCTGAGTACAGGTCTTTTACCTCCTTGGTCAGGTTTATTCCTGGGTATTTTATGTTTTTTGTTGCTATATCAATGGGATTTTTTTCCTGATTTCTGTTTCTGCTGTTTCACTGTTGGTATCCAAAAATGCCTTTGATTTCTGGATATTGACTTTATATCCTGCTGTTTTGCCAAATTCAATTATTAGATCGAGTAGCTTTTTGGCAGAGTCTATAGGATTTTCTAAGTATACTATCATGTCGTCTGCAAACGACAGTTTTGTTTCCTCCTTTCCAATTAGGATGCCTTTTATTTCCTTTACTTGTCTGATTGCTGTGGCCAAACTTCCAGTACTATGTTGAATAGAAGTGGTGATAGTGGGCAACCTTGTCTTGTTCCTGATCTTAGTGGGAAAGATTTTAGTTTTTGTCCATTGAGTATAATGTTGGCTGTAGGTTTCTCATATATGGCCTTTATTATGTTGAGGAATGCTCCCTCTATTCCCACTTTGCTAAGTGTC
>PVJI01027386.1:0-17761 GCA_004026765.1 Micronycteris hirsuta
CCTTCACATTTTCAATGGTGTCACTGGGCTCCACTTCCAGGGTGATGGTCTTGCCGGTCAGGGTCTTCACGAAGATCTGCATACCACCTCTCAGGCGCAGGACCAGGTGCAGGGTGGACTCTTTCTGGATGTTGTAGTCAGAAAGAGTGCGGCCATCTTCCAGCTGCTTGCCTGCAAAGATGAGCCTCTGCTGGTCAGGAGGAATGCCTTCTTTATCCTGGATCTTGGCCTTCACATTTTCAATGGTATCACTGGGCTCCACCTCCAGGGTAATGGTCTTGCCCGTCAGTGTCTTCACGAAGATCTGCATTTTGACCTAGAGTTCAAAAGGCAAAAAATTAGCCTATCATTTCAGAACTTTCACATTTATTACTTTTACATCTAATGAATTCTCCAAAATATCTTCAACTACCTACATCTCTGACAAACTTCCAATTTTCACTAACGAAAAATTCCTTACAAAAAAACAACAACAACAACAAAAAAAAAACCCCACCATGGCCCTGGCTGGTGTGGCTCAGTGGATTGAGTGCCAGCCTGCAAACCAAAGGGGTCAAACCAAAGGGGTTCGATTTCTGGTCAGGACATATATCTGAGTTGCAGGCCAGGTCTCCCGTGAAGGGCGCGTGGAGAGGCAATCGTACATTGATGTTTCTCCCTTTCTCTTCTCCCCTCTAAAAATAAATAAAATCTTTTTTTAAACATGTTTATTGACTTTAGAGAGGGAAAGAAAAAAAACATCCATCAGTCACTTCCCACACGAGCCCCATGGATGGAACCAAAACAAGTATGTGCCCTAACCAGGAATCCAACCTCCAACCTTTTGGTGTAGGGGACAACGCTCCAACCAACTGAGCCACACCAGCCACGGCCTAATACTAAATTCTTTAGTCAAGGCTTCAATTTGCACTAGTTGAAGGATCAAATATATTTTGTAAATTTACCATTCAAAGCTTCGTGTACCACTTTGCGAATCATAACAATTTCGCCAAAACTTAAGCAAAGCACGCATAATGAAAAAAGAACCCCCCCCCGGCCACGAAAAACATTTCCGTTTAAATGGAGGCGGGACGCGCCATTTTCTGTACGTTGCGATTACAAATTAAAAGGTTTCTAGAAGACGCACTACCTTATTCCCGCCTTGCCCCTCCGAAACAAACACGACGGAACCGCCATCGGTTAAGTATCTGTTAGTATCCGCGCGCTCGCGCGCCAAAGGCCCCCTCACGTTCCACGTAAACAAGGCCCACTCTTCCGGAACTCCCGGCGGAGCGTCACCTCGCCTACCCCACCCCCTCACTCCTTTTATAGAGTCCCACCTAGCCACAAGATTTAGCCATTGTCATCTTACTTAGGGCCCCCCGTACCCCTCCCAGGTCTCGAAGGCTGTGGACCAGTACCTGCTAGCAACTGAGAAAAAGCCAATCACGTCGAGTCACTTCAACAGCACCACACCACCACTTAACAATGCCAGTCGCTTCTGAAAGTTCCGGCTCCGCGGAACTGAAATTTATGCAACGTCTGTTGCGTAACTCATCACTTCTACGTAGCCGCTATGTCCATGCGCCGCTGAAAGTAGTTCGGACGGCCCCCACCTCCCGCGATGAGTTAGACCTTTCCACCAGGCCCCAAATTCTCAGAGCCGGAAGAGAGCATCCTAAAAATTCATCTTCCCTCTATTCCAGGCTATCCTTCTCCTCCTTTAGTAAAAAGTAGGAAAGTTATCAGGCGGATGAATTTGAGTTGAGGGAACCTTCCTCGAAAGCTCTGGAAACTTCCTTGCGGCGCCGGCGCTGATTGGTGAAGCGTGTGAAGGCGAGGCCGGCGGTGATTGGTGGGGGGTGCAGCGCCTCGGCTGTTGCTGGGCTCTTGGCTAGAAGAGCTGACGTTGCTAAGTGACTGAATGCGCGTGCGCCACAGAGGCTTACTTTCTGGAGTGAAGGGTGTTTCCGGCCGGTGCCGGGGGAGGGGTCTTCTGTTCTTGCCTCCCAAGCTAAAGGTCGTATGCGGTCTTGTGTTTTAAGGTCTAAAGAGGAATCAGGGGGACTGCCCGGCGACTTCCTAAAGGCTGTCCCAGTCCCCGTTTGGAAGTGTTGAGAAGAGGGGCGGCGCGGCTGGGAACTGTTTTACCTGTTGTCTGCGGAGAAGCACAAACCCACCTCTCCCAGATCTCGAAAAACGCGTACCCCTCACACACTGGCGGGTTTTTTATTTTTGCTCTTAGTTATTGGAGCTTTTATCACGCTTCTTTACAGTCAGAGTATTTTGGTCGTACTCGATCCTCATAAGAGCCCCGAAGAGTGTCAATAGATTTAGACTCT
Source organism: Micronycteris hirsuta (assembly GCA_004026765.1). Lineage (NCBI taxonomy): Eukaryota > Metazoa > Chordata > Mammalia > Chiroptera > Phyllostomidae > Micronycteris > Micronycteris hirsuta. The sequence goes on from PVJI01027386.1 coordinate 2,322, forward strand.
AGTAGTGGCACCCTCTGCGGGGCCCCAGCCCCCCACCTGGCCTTCAGGCCCAGAGCTGTGAAGCTCCGGCTGCCTACGACAAGCGGGCCGGGCTGATGTGGCTCTGGCAAAACCTGCAAGTCCCTTTGCCTCCTGGCTGTTTCTCCAAACTCTGGTAAGGAGGAAGAGAAAGTGGGTTAGGGATCTGAAAACCCTGTTCGAGAAATGGGGGGTTCATGTACCAGAAAGGAAATAATATTTCTGCCGTTAATGAGTTTGTTGTACGACACTGAAGGCGGGGTTATCCAGCTAGGACCAGCTGGTTTCCCTGACCCTGGGTGTGGCTACTAGTCCCTCCAAGAGATAATCCGAGGAACGCGAGTGAAGCACGCTTGTTTGGGTCTGGTTGCCAGCGGTCCTGCATCTGAGTCATGGAGGTGGGGGTGTAAATAACATGCAAATTGCTGTCATGTAATACCTACCTTCCTAAATGAGAAGTAGTGTAAAGATTTGCATTAATACAGTTAGATATCAGAAAAGGTCATTAGTTACGAAATTACATTTGTAAGCATACCATTAAGAAACGATGTCGGTAACTGTCCAAATAGACAGGTACGTGAGTTAATACCTAGACAGCTTTAAGTTAAATTTACAAAATTTGGTAAGATCTACTTACTTGAATAAACAGGAGATAGAAATAAAATTTCTTTAAGATGATTTTGGACTTCAAAGTAATTGACAAAATATTAATTTTACAAAGTATGATTTTCATGTTTATAGACCCAGCAGTGAATCTGAGCTTGTTTCTCATAGCTTCTCCTGAGTCATGCCTGTTGATTGGTAGAATGATCTGGAGTGGAGACTCGTGATTGATGATGATGATTTTGCTGGGAGTTACAGCAGTTCCCAGAAGTTAGTCATACAGCTTCCTGGTTTAATATTTTGCCAAAGTGGGTCATTTGGTAACCTCAACAAAGCAAAATGTTTTCAGAAGGAAGGTGTGTGCTGTCCAAGAGGAATTTTTTGTGGTCTGTTTATAAATGAAACTTAGTACTATCATTTCTGGTGATAGAAACAAAATCCAGAGGTCAGGAATTTGGTAATCTAGCACAATATTTGGCATTGTGCTCAAATATTTGTTCAATGAATGAAGTGCAGTTTTCCCTTTCCTTCAACTGGGAAAACCCCCACAACTTTGTGACAGCCTTAGGGCCAATTACAAAGCAAAAAGTACTTAAGCTCCATAGGCAAATAGTTTTTGCCTTGGTAGTTCCTGTCAAAGAAACAAAGAGGTATTGATTCTGAGATTCAATCTAAATGATTTTACTTGGCTAGATGTTTTTTTTCTTTTAAGATTTTATTTATTTATTTTTAGGGAGAGGAGAAGTGAGGGAGAAAGAGGGAGAGAAACACAGATGTGAGAGAGAAACATCGATTGGTTGCCTCACACACAACCCAAACCTGGACCTGACTTGCGACCCAGCATGTGCCCTGACTGGGAATTGAACCTGCAACCTTTCAATCTGCAGACCAGTACTCAGTCCACTGAAGCACACCAGCTAGGGCTTGGCTAGATGTCTTAACAAAAATCTGTGAAGCACCTGCCAGGGTGGCTAAATTGGAACATTATCCTGTACACCAAAAGTTTGGGGGTTCCATCCCAGGTCAGGATGTGAATGGAAGGTTTCTCAATCCCTCACTCTTTCCCTTCCTCTCTTTTTAAAGTCAATAAACAAATTCTCCAGTAAAAACTGAGAAAACTGTGGTTCCAATTACAAATTTGAAATTCTCTTGACATTATCAGCTCAATTTTAATATATGGAGTTAGTTTGTGGTTTGTCATTTCCTCATTTGTCTGTTTATCTCAACAGAATGATGAGACTAACTCCTAATTTATTACTAGCAAATTAGAAACTTTAATTTTGAATGCCCAAATGAGCACAGAGTAAAATTCCATGTTGTCTTTATATTGGGCCTCAAAATTATAAAAATCTTCCCATTTAAAAGTAGCTACTTAAAAATGTTTTATTTTGAAATATTACAGACGTGAAAGTTGGAGATATAACAAACACCATAAAACCACCATCCCAGTTTAGTAAGGCTTAACGTTTTGCTGTTTTGCGTCAGCTTAAAAATGTTTTAGTGTAGTAAAACATACAGTATAAAACTTACCATCTTGCCATTTTTAAGTGTACAGTTCAGGAGCTGTTAACTATATCCACAATGTTGATCTCTGGAACTTTTTTATCTTGCAAAACTGAAACTCCATGCTCCTGAACCACAACTCCCCACTTCTCTCTCCCCACAGTGCCTGATAATCACCACTCTGCTTTGTTTCTATGATTTTAACCTTGTATGAGTGGAACCATACAGTGTTTGTCTTTTTTGTCACTGTCTTATTTCACTTAGCCTAATGTCTTCAGCATTCATCCATGCATTTGACAAAATTTCCTCCTTTTCAAAGGCTGACTGGTATTACAGTTATATATATTATAGATTTATAATCTCCTAGTTTGTGTTACCCATCCATCTGTCTGGATATTTGGGCTGTTTCCCCCTCTTGGCTATTGTGAGTAATGCTGCAATGAACATGGGTGTGCAAATATCTTTTTAAGATTCTGCTTTCAGTTATTTTGGATGTATACTCAGAAGTGGGATCAGTTGTATTTTTGGTCTTTTTAGGAACATCTACACTGTTTCACGTAGCAGCTGCACCACTTGCATTCCCAACAGCCATGTCCAAGTGTCCCGGTTCTCCACATCCTTACCAGCGTTTGTTACTTTCTGCTCTTTGATTATATCGTGGCCATCCTAAGAGTATGAGAGGATATTGTGGTTTTGATTTACATTTCCATAATGATTTATTTTTCAATGATTCTAGGTACACAGGAACTAGTAAAAATAGTAAGAGAGATTTCATTGTACTCTTCACCTAGTTTCCCCCAATGATAACCTCTTACATGATTATAATAAAATATCAAAACCAGAAAATTAGTTGGTATAATCTGAAGACCTACTCAGATTTCAACAGTTTTACGTGCACTTGTGTGTGTGTGTGTAGTTCTGTGCAGTTTTATCACGTGGGTAGACTCACAACCACCACCGTGATCAAGACATGGCTGTTTCTTCCCCACAGGGGTCCCTGTGCTGTGTCTTTATGGTCACAAGCTCCTCCAGTCCCTTTCCTTCAAGCCCAGGCAACCACTGTCTGTGCCAGTATCTTTATAATTTTGTCATTTTGAGAATGTTACAAAAATGGAATCATACAATATTTAAACATTGTATGATGTATACACTTAATCATACAGTGTATAAACTTTTGATATTAGCTTTTTTTACTCAGCATAATTCTCTTGATATTTATCCAAGTTGTTGCATAGATTTTCATTCCTTTCTGTTGTTGGTAGCATTCCATAGTGTGGATGTACCATAGTTGGTTTATTCATTCACCTGTAGATGGATTCTGGGGATGTTTCCAGTTTTTGGCTGTTGCAGGTAAAGCTGCTGTGAAGATTCATGTACACATCTTTTTGTGTGAATATGTTTTAATTTCCGTGGGATGAATATCCAGTAGTGTAATTGCTGGGTCATATGGTAAGTATATGATTAGGTTTTTAAGAAACTGCCAAGCTGGTTTTTAGAGTGGATGAACTATTTACATTCCCTCCCTGAGTGTATGAGAGATGCAGTTTCTCTGCATCTTCATGCATTTGTATTGTTACTTTTTTCTTTTAGCTGTTCTAACATACAAGAGGAACTCCCCAGGAATTATCTTCTGGAGGGCAAGCCCCTTGTAGTACAATACAGGCTTCCCCTGTTAGGTGAGTGTTCTAAGAACTTATCTGCATCAGTGTACCAGCTGGTGGTGTTGTGAGAGGCTGCATTTGGCTTCAGTGAATTTTTCTGAAGACTCTTTCAATGCAACACGTTAGCCCATTTCAAGATGAGTGGTTTACCAGTGCACACACAGTGCTGAGTATTCAGCAGTTTTTGACCAAAAACAGCATGACCACCATGCTCCACCCTCCCTATTTACCTGATCTAGCCAGAGCAACTCTTTTTGTTTCCCCTGATGAAAAAAGTACTCAGAGGGAAACATTTTACCAATTTGGAAGAGGCGAAACAAAAATGGCAGAAGCACTAAAAGACATCAAAATTGACAAGTTCAAAAACTGTTTTGAGTAGTGGAAAAAAGTCTTGATAGGTATATTGCGTCCAGTGGTGAGTGCTTTGAAGGTGACTGAAGTTTAAACATATAAGGATAAATACACAACTTTTAATAAATCAATTCTGGGGTTTTTGCCCCCACCCCCCATATGTGTGGTGATATTTCATTGTTCTTTTAATTGCATTTCCCTAATGATAGATGATGTTGAACATATATTTTATGTCCTCACGTGCCATGAGTATATCCTCTTTGTTGAAACGTCTACTCATGTGTTTTGCCCATTTTATAATTGGATTGTCTGGCTTTTTGCTGTTGAGTTTTGAGAATTCTTTTTTTTTTAAAAAGATTTTATTTATTTATTTATTTATTTTAGAGAGGGGAAGGGAGGGAGAAAGAGAGAGAAAGAAACATCAATGTGTGGTTGCCTCTCACTCAGCCCCCACCAGGGACCTGGCCTGCAACCCAGGCATGTACCCTGACTGGGAATCGAACCTGTGACCCTTTGGTTCACAGCCCGCGCTCAATCCACTGAGCTACACCAGCCAGGGCAAGAATTCTTTATATATTTACAGATACAACTTCTTAGATATGTGTGTTTTGCAAATATTTTCTCCTGTTCTATGTTCTGTTTGTTGTCTTTTCATTTCCTTGATGGCACCTTTTGAAGTACAGAAGTTCATTATTTTGATGAAGTCTCAATTTCCTGTCCTCCACCACTATTCTCTGATCTCTTCAACCATCTCCTCCATTTCACTTCAGCAATGAGCCTTGCTATCACCAGGTGATTGAACTCTGCTTTCTTAAACCACATTATCCTGTTCTCAGAGTCTAACCTCTCTCCCTTCTAGCTTCTTTCTACCTTGTTTCTACCACATCTGCTTTGTAAACCTTTTAAGACTTCCACTTCCCCAGTTCTGTTTTTTCCTCTTAACAACGTCTTTCATAAAAATTTTTGATGAAGTTTAGTTTGTTGGTTGTTTTCTTTAATGGATTGTGCTTTTTGGTGTCTTGTGTAAGAACGCTTCACCTAGCCCTAGGTCCCAAAGATTTTCTCCTGTGTTTTCTCTACACTTAAACTATGATTCAGTTTGAGTTGATTTTGGAATAGGGTGTGAGACTTAAGGTTCCTTTTTTTCCTTTGGATGATTAATTGCTCCAGCACCATAGAAATACTGTACTTTTCTCTATTGGATTGCTTTTTCATCTTTGTCAAAACCCAATTGGCTGAGGGGAGGGGGGCAGTGATGGAGGACAGGTGCAAAAGGTGAAGGGATTAATAAATAAAAATACATTGTAATAACGGATACCAAGTGGGTACAGGAAATAAAATATGGAGGGGGGCACTTTGTGAAGTATATGATGGTCTAACAAATATACTGTACACCTGAAAGTAATACAAAATAATATTGGGTGTAAACTGTAATTGAAAAATAAAGTTAAAAAATGCAAATTATATGCTGTTAGTTTTTGTTTTTGTTTTTAAAGTATTCTCTTTCTAATACCAATCCTTTCTTTTCCTAGAGGTAACACAATGTTAAATTTGATGTTTGTCAACCTAGGCACCTTTTAAAACTAATAATATGCCCTGGCTAGAGTGGCTCAGTGGATTGAGCTCTGGCCTGCGAACCAAAGGGTCACCAGGTTCGATTCCCAGTCAGGGCACATGCCTGGGTTGCAGGCCAGGCCCCCAGTAGGGGCACGTGAGTGGCAACCACACATTGATGTTTCCCTCTCTTTCTCCCTCCCTTCCCTTCTCTCTAAAAGTAAATAAAATCTTTAAAAAACAATGAAGAGAGAAAAGGGAATTAGACTAATAAAATAGAACTAATAATATGCATTTATGGATTCATAAATATTCCAAGTTGCTGTAGACTGAATGTGTCCCCCAAACTTCAAATGTTGAAACCTAATCCCCAATGTGATGGTATTTAGAAGAGGGGCATTTGGGAAGTGATCTGGTCATGAGAACAGAGGCCTCAAGAATAGGATTAGTTCCTTTACAAAAAAGATATCTGATAGCTGCCTTGCCCCATGTGAGGACATAGGAAGTGGGCCCTCAGCAGACACGGAATCTGCGGCCCCTTGTTCTTGGACTTCCCAGTCTCCAGGAGTGAGAAATGAATTTCTGTTCATAAGCCCCCCAATGCGTGGTGTTCTGTTAAATCAGCCTGAACAGACCAAGACACGTTTTCAGACTTTATATAAATGATATATTCTGCATATCACTCTACAACTCCTTTTTTTGTTTTAATATTTTTGAGGTTTAGCTGTGTTGGCAGTAGACCTAGTTCAACTGCATTAGCTGCTGTTTGGTGTTCTGCTATGTAAAGGCACCACAACTTAACATTAAGATGTTCCCAAGTTTTCACTTTAAAAACATTTTTATCTTTTTTTTTGAGGTCTCAATATTTCTTTAAAAAAGTCTTAAATTTATTTTTTTAATTGTAGTAAAAGACAAAATTTCCACCCTAACCATTTGTAAGTGTGTAGTTCAGTGGCATTAAGTACCTTCACGTTTTCGTGGAGACATCACCTCTATCTAGTTTCAGAACGCGTTTCCTCTTGCAAAAATTCTGTACCCATTACACAGCAACTCCCACTCCCTCCTACCCCAGGCCCTGGCATCCATCATTCTATCTTATGTTCCTATGAATTTGATGACTTTAGGTATCTCATATAAATGGAATCATACAGTATCTGTCCTTTTGTCACGGGCTTATTTTACTTAGCACAATGTCCTCAAGGTTCATCCATCTTGTAGCATTTATCAGATTTTCCTTTTTAAAGGTTAAATAATACTCCATTGTATCTGTATACAACATCTTATTTATCCTCATCTTCGATGGGCTCTTGGGTTGATTCTGTCTTTTGACTATGGCGAATAATGGTTCTGTGAACATGGGTGTGCAAATATATGTTAAAAGCCCTACTTTCAAATCTTTTTTACTTTTGGTGATTTGAGAGAGAAGGGGAAGGTGGGGGGAAGAGAGAGAGAGAGGAGAGAGAATGTCAATTTGCTATTCTGCGTATGCATTTATTGGTTTGTTGTTGCATGTGCCCTGATCCAGATATCAAACCTGCATACCAGGTGATGCTGTAAGTCACTGACACACCCAGATACAGCCAGAGTTAATTCCCTGTCTGTAAAGAAAAAACGCGGACCAACTGTCATCCTACTGTGTCAACTCGTCTTAAGTCTAGGTAAATCATGTGGCACTTAGTAGATGTTGAACAATGTCACTTCCATTCCTCAGTCTTTGCCTTTTTGCTTAGTTCCCTTTAAAGCCAGCCTTTGAGAGACTGATATTTTCTTTTTTCCAATTAATTACCTTTCTAAGAAATTCTCAAACCTAGTCAATGGACTAAGAAACTGAGGCTTGCCGTATCAATTTTCCCGACCTACAGAAAATTATATCAGGTACCCAGAACTGATAAGGCAACAGTAGCTATTATTTGCTTGGATAAATAATTTTGTACCATTCCCTTAGTCTCAAAGGAGTTATTCTTTTTCTGATTGAATTTATTCCAGTATTTAAATGATATTTTAAATTTTTATTTATGGTGTCTAATATTTTCCGTCAAAGTGAAGGACCAGAAAAGCTAGACGAAAGAGATGGTTTTATACATTTACATGTTGTTTTTGTTAGCTGGGTTGCATTTCAACATAGATTAGGTTTGTTATGGGAGCTGTCTTGAAAGCAGTTCTTTGCTCTTATTTTGCTGTCAGAGGAGTTGGTTAGTACATCTTCTAATACATAATACAATGTCTGACTTCACTTATCCCACATTTGAAATGCAGAGACTATGCATATTAAGCCGGCCTTTATATTAATCAGTTCTCAGTATTTATTTACAACAGGTTTATTATCCATTGTCATGATTTTCTCCAAGCAACTATTCTTGGTCACTGTATACTCTTAAAGTTTGAATGCTGAGCCAAGAGAAAGACACCAGGTCTGCTGGTTTAGTCGTTCATTCAGCAGACATTGATTGAGCAATTCCGGGTGTGGGAGGCGTCAGGATGGCTGACTGGGACAGGCATGGGCCCCACCCGAGAGAGTCACGGTCTTAGCACCGATAACTGGGTTGTTGTGAGGACTGAGAGGGTCTACCTCAAAGAGTTGTTGGAGGGTTCAATGAGTTAATTTGCGTCCAGAGTTAAGAAGAAAGCCTGGCACGTAGGGAGTACTTGATGAATGTTAGTCACTGTTACCAATCTGGGAAGACAGAAAGGGGCTTAGTAGTGAAGGTACAAACCGGACAGTCTTGGTTGAAATCCGGACTCAACCATCTACTCAGTGGTGTAACTGCGGGCAACTTCTCTGGGCCTCAGTTTCTTCATCTGTATGGTAAAAATAATAATAATGCTTAGCTCATGAGAGTTTTTGAGGATTAAGTGAACCTGCCTCATAAGGTGGAGTTTATATAGGTTAAGTGCTTAGAACTATGCTGGGCAGATAGGAAGCACTCAGTAAATGTTAGCTGTATAAAAAAGAAGCACCTACAGACATCTGTGGAGGCACCGAGGTGGAAGCAGAAGGCTGGCTGCCTGGAGGAGGGTCGGAGAGGAACCCAAAAGTTGCAGTGAAGGTGTTATTTAGAAACCCAACCACAAGCAGGAGTAGGATTGTCCAGGAGGAAGGAGCCGGTGAACCATGAGAAGGCATGGTATGTGGAGGAATGGTGAGTAGCTCTGCATGTCTGCGAGTTAGGGTGGCCGCATGGTGGCCTGTGGTTTGTGGAAGAAGGCTGGAGAAGCAGGCATAGCTTAACTCTTCAGCATGCTCACTACCCCCAGCCACATTGGCCACCCATGCTTTTTCTGACTTCTGGATCTTTGCCCTTGATGTTTCCTCTGCAGAGACCTCTTCCCATGACCACTTCTGTCTCATCTTTTGGGCAGCATAAATGTCATAAAGACATTTCTCAGAAAGGCCGCCTTTGGCCCTGGCTGGTGTAGCTCAGTGGATTGAGCGCGGGCTGGGAACCAGACGGTCCCGGTTCGATTCCCGGTCGGGGCACATGCCTGGGTTGCCTGCCAGGTCCCCTGTGAGGGCCATGTGAAAGGCAACCATACATTGCTGTTTCTCTCCTTCTCTGTCTCCCTCCCTTCTCCTCTCTCTAAAAAAAAATAAATAAATAAAATAAATAAATAAAAAATAAAAAAAGAAAGGCCGCCTTTGACATCTACCCCTGCTCCAGGACTCGATCAAAGCACCCTGGTTATTTCTTTAACAACAATTTCATGTTTATCCAAGCCATAATTATATTGCTTATGTGGTTGTTTATCTCTTTGTCTCCCTCACTAGGACATCAATTCCATGAAGGTGTAGGCCGTGTCTCTCTGGTTGATCACCATACCTCCACACTTAGCCAAGTTGCGTAGAGGCTGGTACGTAATCAACACATAGTAAATACTTGTTGAAAGAATGAATGACTAATGAAGGATCTGCCTTGCTCTGCTAAGGACCTTCAACTGTTCCTGTAGGTGTTCTACATGGGAATGTCATGATTAGATTTCTGTTGTAGAATGATAACTTGGTGACATCGTAGCAGGTGAATAGATGGGGGATGACATTAGAGACCAGATCTCCAGAGATGGTGGCAGTTGTCCAAGCAGGTGAAGAGGAGCATCTGTAAGCAGCTGGGTCAACAAAATCCAACATCCCCAAAACGAGCAGAAGGAAAGAACTAATCGAGTCAGATAGAAGCAGAGCATTGTTTACTTGTATTTGGTCCTTGTTTCAGAAAATATCCAAGGCCCTGGCCGGGTAGCTTTGTGGGTTAGAGTGTCATCCTGATACACCAAAGTTACAGGTTCAATCCCAGGTCAGGGCACATACAAGAATCAACCAATGAATGCATCAATAAATGGAACAACAAATTGATGTTTCTCTCTCTTGTAATGGAATAAAAGCTTTATACTACTTTGACTTACCATGAAATAGAGTTAGAGTAAAATATACTGATGAATTGATCAAAAGAACTCACGCACCGACAGTTTCTTTGTAAGCACATTACAAGCACTAGCAGTTCTAGTTTCTGCTTGTACAAGAAACAGCTGTGACCACGACATTGGGTGACACAGATCCCCCACCTGCAGGAACTTGGCTGGCTTGGCTAGGAAGCCAATATTAGAAATCCATCTTAGGACCAGCAAGGACACTGCCTGCATGCCCACACCTCTCCGCCTGGTCTCTTCGTTCTCCTTGCCCCTCTCCACCTCATAAAACCCCTGCCTGCACTGTGTGATGTGCTTTGAGACATGAGTCCCCCACCTTCCAGGTGTCTGGTACCTGAATAAAACCACTTTCCTTTACATCAGCACCTGCCACTTGAGTACTGGCTTTCGAAGCAGCAAACCTGCCTTCAGTTACTCTCTCTCAAATCAATAAATAAAAATTTAAAAAAATACCCAAGATGACTGACTTAAATGTACGTATATAGTATAATATAATATAGTATAATATAATATAATTAATATAACAAATTAAAAGAAAGATAAGTGGATGAGGAACTTACAACAAAAGGAGAGGAAGAAGAAAATAAAGTTGGAAATGACATTGGCTTTGAAATCCGTCCTTTTGCTAGAGGTGGCCCATAAAATCTATGTTTTGGTGTTCTGTTTTTCTCAGCATGGAGAGAGACAGAATCAGTGACATAATAAGTTCCTGTGATACTTACTACTCAGCAATAAAAAGAAGTGAACTATCAATGCACATAACAACATGGATGAATTTCAAAACAATTATGCTGATTGAAAGAAGCCAGACAGAAAGAAGCCATACAATCTATATGATTTCGCTCCATATAAAGTTCTAGGGAATGCAAACTAATCTATTGAGAGACAAAGAAGATCAATGGTCATTTTGGGATGGAGGCAGAGAGAAGTAATGAGGTGCAATAGATTATAAAAGGCAGGAGAAATTTTGGGGGGATGAGGAAAATGTTTCTTGTCTTGGATTTTGGTGATGGTTTCATGGGTATAAGTGTATATCCAAACATCAATTTATATATTTTAAATATGTAGAACTTACTGTGCATCATTTATACCTCAATAAAGCTATTAGAAAGTTGAAGCAGACAAACATTTGCCCTAATATAGCTCAGGTAAGTCTCTGATGAGCATGAAGTTATCTGAGAAAGTAAAAGTAAACTTACCTCAACAATAATTTTTAAAAATTTTTTAAAAGATAAATACCAGAATCTCCTTTTGTAAAATATAAAGACATATTTTACACAATTTGAGACTTCTCAAGTCATGTTAATATACCAAACATTAGCATCACCTTAATAGAGCCCCTTTGAATTTATTTGAACCCAAACAGAAGTTAAAAAACAGATTCCTTAATTACTTTGGAATTTAATGCTGCCCTTTGAATCTGAACAGATACCTTGTCAGAGGGTGTATCAGAGGACTCTAATAGTAATGAACCTGTGATGACCAAGGGAAGTCACAGGGTAAACTCATGGCCTAAATGATGAATGCCTCAAGCAGGATGCACGTCTTCTCTATGCCTCCCTAATCCTGACAGGCATGGAAACTATGCTCCCTTGCTATCCTGTGTTGAGAGGGAGAACCTCTCAGATGCCGATTTAATGATCATTATGGCAAGCTTTCCAGAGACTCTTGTCTGTAGGGTAAATATAACAGATTTTTAAAAATGTATTTTTTTATTTGTTGGTTTTAGAGGAAGGGGGAGAGAGAAAAGAAAGAAACCGATTTGTTGTTCCACTTATTTACACATTAATTGGTTGGGTATAGCAGATTCTCAAAAAAATATAGCTAATCAGTTTAACAATTCTGAAGCAGAAAAGTGTGTGCGTGTGTGTGTATATCTTACATACTGAAGGTCAGAGGAATTTGAGCACACAGAACCTCTTGCTTAGCGTTGTATCCTGTAATCTTCCCGACAGAGTAGCTTCCCAGAGTAAATAATGTGATTGTGCCCATTTTATAAACACTTGGGGGAAAAGCTAGGTAAGTAGCCTACAGTCACTGCTAAGAAGTGGCAGAAGTGAGATTTCAACTCAGGTTTCCCTGACTCCAAAGCCCAGAGTCTCAATCCACATGCTGATTGTCTCCAGTGGTCCCTTTATGGCTGTTAGAAATAGGCTGCAAATTCAGGGCTAAACTACTTAAGTGGTAAAAGCAAAGAGGGAAACATGATTAGACATATACTATCCCTAAGATACAGAGAAGTGGATTTGACTATTCAAGAGAAACAGAACTGTATCTGAGAGAAATGGCTTATACAAGTTCTTACAAAGAGTATGCTCTATGATGAGTGGAGAAAGCCCATCATGGCATCCCTCCTGTGGAGAGAATCAAGAATTTTACTACAATAGGATAAATAACGACTGGGGTCAGATGTAGAGCATGGTGACTGTAGTTAGCGGTACTGCGCTGTATACTTGAAAGTCACTAAGAGAGTAGACCTTAAATGTTCTCACCACACACACAGAAAGGTAACTATGTGAGGTGATGGGTGTGTTAAGTAACCTTATTGTGTTAATCATGTGTATATGTACATCTATTTATATTATATGCACATATATAATTATGCTGTGTGCCTTACACTTACATTACATAATTTGTCAGCTATATCTTAAAGCTGGGGAAAAATGAATTTTACTAGAGCTATTTCCTGTGATGACCCCTGATGTAGATCTGTGCCCAGCTGTTCTGTGAGAATCCAACCTAGTGTGTCCAAGATCTCAGATGGCATGGCTCGGATGGGCCACATTCACATTAGTGGTCAATCCACCGTTAATACTTTGTCTCAAAAGCAGTCTTTGTCAAGGGTGGAACAGCAGTGAGTTGCTCCAGGAAAAAATCCAAATGCCTTAGGCATTCAAGTTTGTCCTCAGTTGCACCCACACAGATATCTCACCTAACCAGTCACCTGTGTCCCTAGCACACAGCCGAGTTGAACGACTTGGTGCCTGTCTCAAAGTAGCTTATCGTCCAATTAAATAGGAAACATGTAAATAATAACTCCAATGCCATATGAGAAACACTATAAAAAGAGGAGTTTATAAGAAACAATGGCGGCATAAAAGGTGTGCTCAGCCCTGGCTGGTATGGATGAAGTTTTCCATGGGAAGACCTATGAGCTGGATTCAACAGAATGCCAAAGTAAGGTTTAAATCTCCTAGCTCAAAGACTCGGTTCCATGCATGCTGAGATCCATACAGGTGGCCATGGCTTTGAGGTCTCCCTGTTTATTGGGAGACCACCCCCACCTCACCACTGTTGGATGTCACAGCCATGTAGATGATAGTTTTTCTGATGTCTCTTCTGCATTTGGGCCTCCCAGCCCCAAGCCAAACATAGTGCAATCTAAAGTGGGCATGTTCCATAGCTGGGGAATCCAGGAACTCAAATTACATCACTCACACCTGTCATTGCCCTGCTTCCTACTACACCTAGAATAAAATTCAGATTCCTTACCGTGGTCTACTAGTCCTGCATGGTCAACACATACCTTCCTCTCAACTTCAACGCCTTACACTTCCCCTTTAGCCACTTGAATCCTGCATGAGAACCTTCCATCCATCTTGTTGGAAATGGTCATCAAGAGGATGTGACCTTTCCTGACCCTTGAGCTGGACCAGAGCAATCAGAGGCTCCTCCCTCAACCCCTGTCTTTGGAATGTACGGTCCACCCACTGTTCCTGCACTAGGAGCCATTTCAAGGACACAGCCTTGGACTGAATACATGACTGAACCCAGTTAAAGCCTCTAAATAAACTTTGAGGATTCAGGCAGGCAGGTGCAGATATCTACTGGTCTTGCTGCACCTAACACAAGTCTCATATGTCAGTTCCCGTGCTTATTAAAACTGCCACCAACAATCTGAATGGTCTACCTCTTCCTTCGGTCTTTCCCTGCCCTCTGTGTACAGGGCCCGGTTTTGAATTTCACCCAGGGAACCCCTAAAGTTTCAAACCAACATACCCCCAGACATGGCAAGCTCACACTGGTCTCAGGACTTGTGCTATCTCTTCTGCTTGACTGTTCTTCCCTTTTCCTCATCATTCAAGTTTCAACCCAGGAGTGCCTTCCTCAGAGAGGTCTTCTTCAACTGTCCTGTCATACTGCACTGTATTATTCTTTTCTTGCCTTCAGAGCACTTACCTTTACCTATATGGTATTATTCAATTTATTCATATTTTTATCCCCTGTACTTTGGAAAGTCCATGAAGTCAGAGACTCTGTGTTATTCACGGCTGCCCCGAGCGATGGCCAGCACAGGGTAGGTGCTCAGTGAGAGTCTGCTGTCTGGCTAACAACCCCCTCCCAGGCTTACCAGCAGAAAGTGTTTCTTCAGCAAATGGGGCCCGTGTTGGGCTCCAGGAGAGGGCGCTGTGGCACAGGACATTGTGAGAGAGGGCCCTGTGGCACAAGACATTGAGACACAGGACAATGAGGTTTCCTGACTCTTCTGGAGGAGACCTCCAATACACAAGTGTTCTCCCTCGGACCCTAGAGGATATCAAAGGAAGACAGTGACCCTTTTGGTGCAGAGAGGCCATCCCTTACTCCAAGGAATAGCCCTTATCTGGCTCATTGGGAGGCGCTGCCCAGCCCCCAGCCCCATGCATCCCAGAACAAAAGGAAAAGTGAACACATAAGATACATATTTGAAGGCATGATGGTGAACAGAAGGGCTTAAAGAACTCTGTCCACAGTACTGAGAGCATCAAAGGCCGTGGTGTCTGAATGGATTAGTGTGGGGTAGAGAAGCAGAGTCCCAGAGAAGGCTCTGGGGGTGCAAAAAGGCTGGACCACCAAGGGGCAGGGTAGGGGTTCTGGCCGCAGGATGGCTCCAGAGAGACCCCGGGAGCAGTTAAGAAACAAGGTGTTTCCAGAGGAAAATGTAACTCTGGCCTGTTTTGAGGTTTTTCTTTTTTTAAAATAACAAAACCAAACATTCATTATTAGACATCTATTGAGGTTAGGGCTGAAAACAGGAAAAGTTATGGCCCACTGAACCATACCTATTAGGTCCTAAATAAAGTGGAATAGGAATAAGACGAATATATATATCAATCCCCAATGGAGAAACATACCATGTTTATGGATTGAAGTACTCAACATTATTAAGATGGTAATTCTGCCCTGGCTGGTGTAGCTCAGTGGATTGAGCACGGGCTGGGAACCGAGCGGTCCCGGTTCGATTCCCAGTCAGGGCACATGCCTGGGTTGCAGGCCAGGTCCCCGTGAGGGCCATGTGAGAGGCAACCATACATTGCTGTTTCTCTCCCTCTCTTTTTCCCTCCCTTCCCC
>PVJI01027387.1:0-17760 GCA_004026765.1 Micronycteris hirsuta
GATTTTAAAGCTGTCCGGCCAGGCTGCGTCCGTCTGGGAAGATATCAGTTTTGCTTTTCTTCTTTCCTGAGGTGCACTCTTCACTGTTGTCCAGTCACCAGCCCAGTTCCTGAGTGTGCTTCTGGGCCCAAGCTGTCTTGATGTGCACCTGATAGTGGCAAATCTCCCACTGCCTATTTTTTCTCTGCTGGTCTAACTATTAGGTTCTCTCCGTGCCCTTTCTGGATAGTTTGGTCCCCGCTCTGAGTCAAGAATTTGTGCGGTCTGTATCTCCGGGCTGCCGCTCCCCTCGACAGGGTGCTTCTGCCCTATTCCCACAAAGCTGCTTGGTCTTGCCGGGCTGCGTGCTCCTGCGTGCGCCTGCGTGCGCCTGCGTGCACCTGGTCTGACTGGCTAGGGCTTTGTCCCCAGCTGTAGGCGTTAGCTCAGCGCTCCTGTGAATTCTTTTATCTTTGCCCCTGGGCTGTGTGCCAGCGAGCCCCAGCCGAAAGGCCTGGTCGTGCGCTCTCTCTGGTATTTTTGAGCTGTGCGCCCGTGTTCGCTCACTTTTTTGTCCCTGGATTATGCGCCCAAGAGGCCCAGTTGTGCCCTGTCCCCAGTATTTTTGAACTGTGTACGAATGGTCCGCGGGTCGCCAGGTGCGCACAGTCCCCGGTTTCCCTTGTTCGGTGTCCCAGGCCACACTCGGCCAGAGATTCACTGACTGCAAGCTGTTTCCGATACTTCTGGTATGGGCTGGGAAAGGCCTCGGACCCCGGATTCAAACAGACTCTAATTCCCCTTGATGGAAGCGCCAGCCTCCTCGGGCCAAGGGCCGACCTTGCTCTCCCTCCGTGATACAGGCCGAGTTCCCTGGGCCTCCGATCCTGGTCGCCTACCGCTCCTGGTAGTGCACGGATCCCGGATCCTGCACCGATCCCGGGTCGCGCACCCGACCTCGCGACTGTTGAGAGCGGGGCCTCTCCAAATAGCCACGTAGCGCCACTGTTTTTCCTCTCTGAAAAAATTCTACCTATTTACGCTCTCCAGACAAAACAAGCATCTGACTACTCTCAAATCCCAATCTGGCTCCCTCCCCAAGAATCTTGCATCTGATCTGGGCGGCTGCCGGGTCTGGGACCGAAGCCCCACCCCGCTCCCCGGGCTTATCCCGATGGGGACCCTTTCCTTCCGATGCTCTCTGCTTACTGTATGAATGTTCAAATTCCCCTGTAATCTTGGGCATCAATCATCATATGTGTTGGAATACTGCTGGGTTTTCGCCCCGTTCCTCAGAAAATCAACCAGTGGGTAGGAGGACGTAAACTCTGTTCCTCCTAACTCGCCGCCATCTTCCCAAGTCCCTATTTGTACTTCTTAATCCCTTCACGTCCTCACCCATTCCCCCATTATTTATTTCAAAAATGTATCTGATAACAAAATTTCTATCTGCATCTTACTATTTATCAGTTATTAGTATATTGGATATCTGTTTGTAAGTTATGTTTTAGACCAATTTAATCAGAAAATTTTCAGGTTTTTTAAAGATTCAATCTGTATCACATGGATGGTAATAATTTTATTGTAATTTAGGCAAGAAACTTTAAATGAAAAGCAAGGAAGATATTAAAGGGAATCTTCTAAAATTAAAACACTAAATTGTCAAATAATATTTGACTCCATACTTTCAATGGGTATATTTAGTGTCTAATACCACTTCATAGAAAATTTCTGATCTGACTCAGTCAATAGAAATAAAGGGGTTAAGACTATAGGTATGTCAGATGACGTCTATGATTCTAATGATATGGCCTGAGGGACAGGAAGGAGGACATTAACTTAACTATGGTTTAAACCTGTAAATATCAAACGTTTCTAAGACAAAATATAGCTCATGTTAATGGATTTTTAAAAAGAAAGTTTGATTCTATGTTTAATATAGTTAACTCACATAAAGTATTTATATAAATGTGTGAATGCACAGAGCTTAATGAAAGGAGTATTGTGATAATTTAAGAATTTATTATTCTGATCTTTACCAAACAAACACTTTTATTTATGTGAGTTACATATCTGTCACTACTTCTCAGTCTGTGCTTATAGAATCCAAATGACTTAACCTTCAAATGTTCAATAAATGAAATATTACAAAACTTAACTTTATCAGCATATTCTGATGACTATACACACTCTTTCTTGGTGACACTGAAAGGTACCTTAAATAAGAACAACAACAACAGAAGATCCAAGAAGGCAACAGTGTAGGTGGAAATTATACTCACCTACTCCCAGGACCAAACCGGAATTACAACAAAATTACAGAACAATCAGTGCAAATTACCAGCTAAAGACTAGCTGAACACAAGTCTGAGAACCAAGATTTTATAGAAGAACCCACATCAAGATTGGTAAGAAAGGCAGAGACTGGAAAAGGCTAGTCTCACAACCACGTACAGCATTTGAGAATCTGGAGGGAAATCTCAACTGCAAAGATTCCACCTGTGGAGTGGGGCATCACAACCCCACCTAGAGGTCCCCAGTGCAGAGCTCTGGTGCTTGGAGAGCCACCCATAAAATATCTGGCTGTGGAAATCAGCAAGAATTCTGTGTGTCAGAGAGAGATGGGAATCTACTAGAAATCCAGGTGCCCTCTTAATGGGCCACCACACAAAATCTCATTTGCAGCCACTCACCCTGGCCTCTGGTAAAAGGAAGGTACCTCAAAGTGGAATGGAGTTATACAGGGAGAAATTGGGTTGTGTGGCTTCAAGGATAGAGCTAGAGGGACAGCCGCCATTGTCTCTGTGTTGAGTCCCTCTCTCATACTGCCCACAGGTGTCATCTCTCCTGGGTAAAGCATGCCCTTCCATACAACATCAGACTGGGAGGATGCACTAGCTCCAACCTCTTGATTCTCTATGGCTATGGCCCCACCCTACCCATTTTGCACCCTGTGGAGGACTCTTCTGGGTACTACCAGCCTGAGCCCACAATGTAGACTGTCTTGAAAGGTTCTCATAGAGGTCCATTTTTCCTGCAAGCCCTGACCAGCACCACCATTCCTATTCAGAGCTCTTTCTCCACATGGCCAAATATTAATCTGTTTTAGCATGATGAACTCTACTGGCTTCACCCTGATGACTCTGTGAAATCCCACCCCACCATAAAAGCCAGCAGGACCCACGTAGACGGAAGCTGGCCTTGGTGTACCCTGAGACATTTGCTGACTGGCCTCAGATCCAGCACTGGAATCAGGTGTGTACATCTGTGAACCTAGTTAACACCACTCACCCTTACATGGTGACTCATTGAGAACCTAGGTCACACAACCCATGTGCCACCAGAGGCTTTTTCAGTAACTGAGCCTAATAGACAGCTAGCAAGTGGAAACAAATCTGGGGGTGACTTGGGTCTTTTGTTACATGCTCCAGGCTCAGCACTGGTGGAAACCAGCCTTGGTATGCACCTTGTCCCCTCCCAGGTGCTCCCAGGCCCGGAAGAGATAGCCACAAACAACATATCACTTCGTAGCTCCTAACAGGTAATCCAGGGCTGGTGACAGGCAGTACTTCATATTTACCTGTACCAAATTCCCTGCTAAGAGGATAGATCCAGAACAAAAACTCCTAGTGGAGTGCTTCATACCATATCCAATTATCTGCATAAGCAGCAAATCAAAAAAGAGATTCCCAGCAGGAATCAGACCCTGTTGGGGTAAATTCCACCTCTTAGGCTCAAGCCCTACACAGCAGCTTGTACACTGGGGTCAGGGTCAGTCCTAATTGTTAGCCTAAAGGTCAACACTGCCCATGAATCACCTAACAGCAATCAAGGCTCAACTGCAACAATACAGTTCACATAATGCACAACAAAGGAGGTTACTGGAGCACTTAACTCAGGTGATCAAGGAGTCTGTGTCATTGAGCCCCAAGAACATCTACATAATAAGGACACTACAACAAGATTAGGAGACATAGCAGATCTACCTAATAAACAGTAACAAATACAGAGGCAGCCAACATAGGTAGAGAAAGAAACATGATGCAAATAAAAGAAAAAATAAATCCCAGAAAAAGAACTAAATGAAATAAAGGCAAGCATTCTGCCAGATGCAGAACTCAAAACAATTCATATTAAGATGCTCAAGGAACAAAGGGAAAGAGATTAACTCTGTGAAATTAAACAAAAACTGAATAAGCATAAAATAAAACATAGAAACTATAAAAAGGAACAGTCAAAAATGAAGAATACACTATTAGAAATGAAGAATACACTAGATGAGATAAAAAATAGGTTAAATAAAACAGAGGGTCGAGTCAACAATTTGGAAGACAATGTAGCAGGAAACACCCAAGCAGAGCAGTGAACTGGAAAAAAAAAAAGACTTTAGTCCTGGCTGGTGTGGCTCAGTGGAATGAGTGCTGGCCTGCAAACCAAGGGGTCTCTGGTTCTACTCCTGGTCATATGAACATGCCTGAGTTGTAGGCCAGGGCCCCAATTGTGGGCATGCAGGAGGCAATGATCAATGTATCTCTTGATCATCGATGTTTCCTCCCTCTCTTTCTCCCTCCCTTCCCCTCTCTCTAAATAAAAAGAAAAGACTTAAAAAAAATAAGCGTAGTTTAAGGGACTTCAAAAACAACATCTAGAGTAACAACATTTACATCATAGGGGTACCAGAAATAGAAGAGACAGATCAAGGGATCAAGAACCTGTTTGAAGAAGCAATGACTGAACAATTCCCTGATGTGGTGAAGAAAAAAGACACACAAGTCCAGAAAGTGCAGTGACTCCCAAACAAGGTGAACCCAAAGAGGCCCACAGTAACACAAATCATAATTAAAATGGCAAAGGTAATAGACAAAGAGAGAATTAAAAAAGCAACAAAGAAATGAGAGTTACCAACAAGGAAGCTCCTATAAGATTGGAAGTTGATTTCTTAACAGAAACATTTTAGGCTAGAAGGGATAAGCATGAAACATTCAAGGTGTTCATGAGAAACAAGGAACTGCAACCAAGACTACGTTACCTACCAAGGCTATCATTTAAAATTGAAGTACAGGCCGGTATGGCTCACTGGATGAGTGCCAACCTGCGAACCAGAAGGTCACTGGTTTGATTCCCAGTCAGGGCACATGCCTGGGCTCCAGGCCAGGTCCCCAGTTGGGGGCATGCAGGAGGCAACCTATCAATGTTTCTCTCCCTCTATTTCTTCCTTCCTTCTCCTCTCTAAAAATATAAATAAAAGGAGAAATTAAAAGATGCCCAAACAAGAAAAAGCTAAAGAGTCCAAAGAGTCCTGACTGGTGTGGTTCAGTGGATTGAGTGCTGGCCTGTGAACCAAAGGGTCGCCAGTTTGAGCCCCAGTCAGGGCACATGTCTGGGTTGTAGGCCAGGTCCGTAGTAGCGGGCACATGAGAGACAACCAGCTGATGTTTCTCTCCCTCTCTTTCTCCCTCCTTTTCCCTCTCTAAAAATAAACAAAAATCTTTTAAAATTTAAAAATAATGAAAGAAGTTTATTACCACCAATCCAAAATTACAAGAAATATTTAAGGGATTTGCTGAAAAAGAGAGAGAAGTAGGAAAATCATTACAAAGATTTTAATGGCAATAAATCTGTACCTATCAATAATCCCTTTAAATGTAAATGGATTACATGCTCCAATCAAAAGACATAGGGTAGTTGGATGGATAAGAAAACAAGACATATATATATGCTGTATACAAGTGACCCACCTAGAGTAAAGGACACAGATAGACTTAAGTAAAGGTATAGAAAAAATATTTTATGCAAATGGAAACAAACAGCAACAACAAAAAACTGGGGTAGTAATACTTATCAAGACAAAGTATTAAAATGTTACAAAAGGGCTGTAATAAGAGATAAAGGAGGACATTAGATAATGCTAAAAAGATCAATCTTATAAGAAGATATAATCCTAGTAAACATGTATACACCCAACATAGGAGCACCTAAATATATAAAGCAAATATTGGTGGACAAAAATGGAGAGGTGAACAGTAATACAGTCACAGATGGGGACTTTAACATTTCCTTGATATCAGTGGATAGATCTTCCAGAGAGAAAATCAACAAGGAAACAGTGGCCTTAAATGACACACTAGAACAGATGGATTTAATGTATGTTTTCAGAACATTTTATCCAAAGCAGAAGACTATAAATTCTTTTGAAGTGTACATAAACATTTTACTGGCTAAAACATATGGTAGGACAGAAACCAGTTTCAATAAATTTAAGATTGAAATCAAATCAAGCATCTTTTCTGACTACAATTGTAGGGAAATAGAAATCAATTAAAAGAAAAAAAAACAGAAAAACACTCAAATATGTGGAGGCCACATAATACATAACTAAATAAGGAAGGGTTAATGGTGAGATCAAGAGAGAAAGCAAAAGTTACACTGAGACAAATTAAAATAGAAATACAACAACTCAAAATCTGTGGGACAGAGTAAAAGCAGTTCTAAAAGGGAAATTCATAGCAATACAAGCCTACCTCAAAAAAAAAGAGAAAAATCTCAAATAAACAATCTAACCTTACATCTAAAGAAGCTAAAAGGACAACAAACAAAGTCCAAAGGATGGAAATGATAAGAATCAGAGTTGGAAATAAATAAAATAGAGTCTAAAATACTTAAGAAATCAATGAAATCAAAAGCTGGTTCTTTGAAAAGATAAACAACATTACTAAACCTTTAATCAGACTCCTCAGGGAAGAAAAGAAAGGACCCAATTAAATAAAATTAGAAGAAAAAGAGAAGTAACAACTAACACCACAGAACTACAAAGGATTAGAATAAAAAATTCCAAACAAATATATGTCAAAAAATTGGACAATATTAAAGAAATGGATACATTCCTAGAAACATCAAATCTTCCAAAACTGAATCAAGAAGAAAGAAAATCTGAACAGACCAATTACCAGTAATGAAATTGGATCTAAAGAACAAAATAAATTAACAAACAAATTGAAACAGACTCATAGATATATAGGACAGACTGGTGGTTGCCAGAGGGAGGGGTTGGGGGACTGAGTCAAAAAGGTGAAGGGATAGAGAAGTACAAATTGGTAATCTTTTCCTTAATGGTTGCACCAATACATTTTCACCAACAGTGTACTACAGTTCCCTTTTCTCCCCATCCTCACCTACACTTGCTGTTCATTGATTTATTGATGACAGCCATCCTGACAGGTGTGAGATGATATTTTATTGCACTTACAAAATAGTCATGGGGATATAAAGTGCAGCATAGGAAATATAACCAATAATATTGTAATAACTATGTATGGGGCCAGGTAGGTACTGGAAATATTGGGGGGAAGACTATACAAAATACATGATTATCTAACCACTATGCTGAATACATATAGCTAATACAAAATAACACTGAATTCAAATTGTAATTTTAAAAGGCATATGAAGTGCAAAGGACCAGTACTAGCAAGTCGAAGTCAGTCTTGAAGAACAACAAAGCTGGAAGAGGTGTCCCACCCACTACCAAGGCTTTTTAGAAAGCAATAGTAATAGTGTGGCATTGGCGTAGTCATATTGGCCAATGGAACAGGATAGGCTACAACTGATGATGAAAATCATGGGGCAGTACAGAGGGGGAAGATGCTCATGACACACATGTTGCTGAACTGATTATCGACAATAATAATCAATGTGGGAAAACAACCCAGCTGAATTCCTGATGCTTCACACAAAAAGCAATTCCAGAGGAACTGCATATCAAAATATGAAGTGGAAAACAATAAAAATTTTAGAGGAAAATAGGGCAGATTATTTTGAGATCAACAAAAATTTCATAAATAGGATATAAAAAGTACCAGATAGCAAAAAACGAAAACACTTCTGTTCATCAAAGAACACCATTAAGATAGACAGTGAAAAGGCAAGCCACGTAAGGGGATTATTTGCAATGCAAATGTCTGACAAAAGATTCATGTATCAAGAATAATTCAATAAAAATATTTAACAATCCTATAATTCAATAAGAAATTCAATTTAAAAACATACACAAACCCATAAAAATGGCTAAGACATTCAAAGAGACACTTTATAAAAGGCAGTACGGAAATATATGGAAAGGTACTTAAACTTGTTAGTCATCAGAGATATGCAAATTAAAATTACAATGTGATATCTCCTCACATTCTCCAGAATAACTAAAATTTAAAATCCTGATAAGGATGTGGCATAAGTTGAACTTTTATGTCTGTAAGTGGGAATGTAAATAGAAACAACCAGGATAGAAGCTGGCAATGTTTATTTAATCTCATTATATGCAAAACATGAGACATAGTAATTCCACTCCTAGGTATGTACTAAACAGAAACACATGCATAGGAGATGTGCACAGGATTATTTGAAGTAGCAGTATTTGTAATAACTCTGTATTGAAGACAACCCAAATGTCTATCAACAGTAAAGGGGATAAATAAATTGTGGTATATCATACAGTGGGACATTCGACAGAATGAAGATAAATGAACTAAAACTCCACAAAATCTCACAATGTGGAGAGAAAAAAGCCTGACACAAAATAGTGCATATTATACAATTCAGTCATCTATACAAAGTTGTAAAACAAGCAAAACTAAAATATTTGAACAGCATCCATGTAAAACTTCAAGGGGGCTCTGAAATGCTGGTGATATTCTGTGCCTGACCTGAGTGTTCATTATGTGTGTGTGTCCAATTTATTAAAAAATCACTGAGCTATACATTAGATCTGTGCACTCTTTTATGTATGTAATGTTTGAATAAAATAATCCACTTTTTTTCAATGAAGCATTCTGGAAATGGAGCATTCTGGAAATGGCTGCCACTACCTCTTGTGTGAGGAAGGCCCTGACTCTCTTAAAGTGCAGCCAAGTGATGCTGCAGGAAAGCCCTATTTAAAAGAAAAATCTAACCTTGGCTGATGTGGCTCAGTGGACTGAGTACCTGCCTGCAAACCAAAGGGTCGCTAGTTTGATTCCCAGTCAGGGCACATGCCGGGGTTGTGGGTCAGGTACCCACTAAAGGGGCCCATGAGAGGCAACCACACATTGATGTTTTTCTCCCTCTCTTTCTCCCTCCCTCTCCCTCTCTCTAAAAATAAATAAATGAAAATTTAAAAAAATAAAAATCTAAAGAGATCCCTGGAGAGTGAGAAATGTTTAAGTTGGTTCATGGATTCATGGATACAAGTGATCTCATTATATTATTTTCTCTAACTTACATATGTTTTTCATTTACCATAATAAAAGCAATATTATCCCCAAAAAGAAACACCAATGAAAACAAATAAGATATATGTATTATTTAACTGAGAAAAACTAGACTACCTACCCATGAATAGAGGGTAGAAAAAATCAGAGGTTCAAAGTTAATGCCAGAGTTTCAAAAACGATATTAATATCTTTGCAATGCATTAGTATTACTAAGCTTGTGGCAGTACAACCTTTTAGACATTATTCATGATGTTTTACTGTAATCAATACTTATTTTTCAAGAAAATGCTATAATTTAAAATATCATTTCATAAATAAATATAGGGAATGTAATACACAAGAGGGGACCCCCCAAAACAGAATTATCTTCTGAAGGGTGGAGTTCATGTAGGAGCCCATCTGTATCTACACACCAGCTGGCATTGTTGCGAGAGGCTGAATTTGGCTTCAGTGAATTTTTTTTGAAGACTAAACACATTTGCCCATTTCGTGATGGGTGATATACGAGCGTACCTGCCCACAACCCTCGCTGAGTGTTCCGCAGTTTTTGACCAAAAATAGCATGACCTCTATTCCCCACCCTTCTTACTCACCTGATCTCATCCTGAGTGACTTTTTTGCTTTCGTTTGTTTCTCTGGATGAAAAAGTCCTCAAAAGGAAACATTTTGCCGATGTGGAAGTGAAACAAAAACACTGCAGAAGCACTAAAAGGCATCAAAATCATGAGTTCAAAAATTGTTTGAGCAGAGGAAAAAATGTCTCCAAAGTATTGCATCAAATGGAGAGTACTTTGAAGGCGACTAAAGTTTAAATATGTAAGAATAAATAGGTAATTATTTATAAATAAATTCCGCTTTTTGGGAGGGTCACCCCAGTATGGAAATGTAAAGCTATAGTTGCACTAACATTTCTTAATGATTTACCTTTAAAGGTGAGTCTATCAACACACAGTTTGTTGTAACAACAAACACATGCTCTTGATATGTAATTTCTAAATAGTTATGGTCTTAAATAATATCCATACACTTTAGCCTTTATTATGGAGATACAGCTATTTATTAAAATGTAGCATTAATGGTTTAAATATATATTAAGTATATATTTAAACACATATTAATGATTTAAATATATATTTACCAAAAGAAAGAGAACTTACAAATACAGATTTCCTTTGATTTAGTCTCTGTAAGAGCTGATGGCATCTAAGAAAGTGTAAAGAAAATTTCCAACCTAGGTCTGGAAGAGGAAAGAAAACTTTTGACGTGTTTTTTTTTGACATGGATGCTGTAGTACATCACTCTGTATGTCACTGAGGTATACCTCTTGGGGACTGAGACACTCACTCATGTCTCAAACACCAAGAATTTGCTGCCCAGTGGCCACTCCCAGGTAATTGCCCTCAACCAAGGTAGCTGCATCTCCCAAGGTTACACCCCTTCCCCAGTTCCAGCCAACATCCAATTACTGGCCAATGTGAAGAAACAAAACTTTGGCCCCTTGTCATTTATGAACATCTCTGAAGTGCTATGTCAGCTTCAGAGCTACCCTGAAAATGTCTAAAATATTTCTCTTAACTGCTTCTCATTAAAACTCTGCCTCTAAGGATCTTCTTTCCCTCACTTTCTGTCAGGTTTTGTTGTCAGTAGTGCCACAGCCATACCCTGGAAACAAGAAACCACCTCCTGAACATAAATCTCTGCATTATAGTCTATGCCCTGGTGAGCCTGACCTAAGACGGTCTGAAACAAAGAAAAGAAGCCAGAACAATGAACAAAGATGGAAAGAGATAATATGACCTAATGTCCAAATCATTAACTTGAATGTGATTCAAAGGCATAGACAGGTGTTTTAATGAGAGTAAACCATCTGGGAAATCTGTGGAGCATGAAGCAGAAGAGGGAAATGGATAATCACTGATGTTAAAAGTCATAGCTACAAGGTACGTTCTTTTTAAAGACTATAACAGGCTGTTCAAGATGTTAAAGACTGACAGACTGAGCATTGTGTTCTTATTTGTATGTTTGAGAGTACTTTCTGCAAACTTTGAATACATTTAGAAAATCATAGCTTACATATTTGGATACATATAAAGAACAACACAGTTTTTCCAACTGTACTACAGTAGAGCAAATTAAGTATTTAGAAATATATATGGATCACATTATCTTTTCTCCACTCAAGAGATGAAACAACAAAAAGTTCTTCCTCACATAATCCCTTTCCCACAGTCTTTGTTCTTTACATTTCTTACCCATATTGGCTTTGAAATTTTCAGTAAAGATTTATTTAGCAATTCAAAATTCATGAGTAATAGTATTCATCCACTTTCACTCATATTTCTTTCTTATTTATGTAGTTTTTCCTGAATAGTGTACAAAAGGAGCACACTGAAAATCCTTCGGTTCTATTGAGGAGAGGGCAGTATAAATTGAAGATCCAATTGCCTAATTATATCTATGCAATATTAATGTGTTTAATTATGAAACATAACATCTGGGAGAAAAACTACCCAACCTCACTGAGTTTCTACTATGTGCCTAAAACTGTGTTGGACACATCAAGACCAGTATTTGTCAAATTTCAGTGAATTGCATTAACCCCCAAGATGTTTGCTATTTAAGTAACACTTTTAAATAACACTTGTATTATTTACAATATTTACATGGGATCTTTTTTGCTTACATGAATGTATAATGGATATTAGTATGCAAGAAAAAAGAGACAGATATGAAAATTGGTTAAGGCAATTGCCCCTGGAAACAAAACTGCACTCAAGTATGGAGAATGGTGACTAGCAACAACAAGGATAACAAGAAAACTCAGCCTTGACCTGCTGATCCAAGTTTCTAGGGGGCTAGGGACAACAGTGGGCAGAAAAAATAGATTGAAGCTTAGCTGGACCTATAATATCCTGAAAACTAGAAAGAAAAAATGGGACTTCAGTCTCAGGAAAAATTGGGGGCAAAAAAATAGGCAGAAATAGAAAGTAAGGGATTGAGTATCTGAACTACTAGTTTCATATAAGGGTATTTTAGAGAAAGGTTGCAATTTGGATGAGCCTAAAACTGAAGAAAAGCTGTATGTATTGAGGTCTAAAATGAAGTATGGAAAGGGTTAAAAGAAGAAAAGTTGAAGGATATAACAATGAGCCTTGGCTGGTGTGGTTGAGTGGATTGAATGCTGGCCTGCCAACCAGAGGGTTGCTGGTTCAATTCCCAATCAGGGCACATGCTTGGGTTGCGGGCCAGGTCCCCAGTAGGGGCCACGTGAGAGGCAACCGCACATTGATGTTTCTCTCCCTCTCTTTCTCCCTCCCTTCCTCTCTCTCTACAAATAAATAAATAAAACTTTTATAAAAGGAATACTGAAGAAAGTCTCTAGACTGAACATTTACAATCCTGACAACAGTTCAAATCTACACAAAAATAGAAATAGCACTAGGAAAATTAATAATATAAAATGGCATTATAAATACATATTTCTTCTTTCTTCAGTGATTTTAAAAGCAATTACACAAAACAATATGTATATAATTATATTTTTGAGCTTATAACAAAAATATAATATATTGACAATAATAGCACAATGCAGGTGAACGTTCCCAAGCACCATTGGTATACAAAACAAAAACAAATAAAACACCAGATATTAACCTAAATCCAAAATAACAACAACAACAAAAAATAAAAGAATAGTAAAGGCAATTGAAGAACGTCAGTACAGGCATAACTTTGAGATATTGCAGACTTCGTTTCAGTTCACTGCCATAAAGTAAATATTTCAATAGAGTGAGTCATACATAATTTCTTTTCCCAGAGTATATAAAAATTCTGTTTACACTATATTGTAGTATATTAAGTGTGCAATAGCATTATGTTTTAGAAATGCACATACCTTAATTAAAAATATTTTGTTTCTAAAAACTGCTAACCAGCCCTGGCTGGTGTAGCTCAGTGGATTGAGCACGTGCTGGGAACCAGGGGGTCCCGGTTCGATTCCCAGTCGGGGCACATGCCTGGGTTGCGGGCCAGGTCCCCGTGAGGGCCATGTGAGAGGCAACCGTACATTGCTGTTTCTCTCCCTCTCTGTCTCCCTTCCCTCCCCTCTCTCTAAAAATAAATAAAAATAAAATCTTAAAAAAAAACAAAACTGCTAACCATTATCTGAAACTTCAGTGCAGTGATGGTGGTTGCTAAGGGTTGGGGTGGCTGTAGGAATATTTAAAAATAAAACATTGCCCTGGCAGGTGTAGCTCAGTGGATAGAGCGCAGGCTGGGAACAAGAGCGTCCCGGTTGGATTCCCCGTCAGGGCACATGCCTGGGTTGCGGGCCCGGTCCCCAGTGAGGGCCATGTGAGAGGCAACCATACATTGCTGTTTCTCTTCCTCTCTGTCTCCCTCCCTTCCCCTCTCTGTAAAATAAATAAATAAAATAAAAAGAATTAGTTCTTAAACAAATAAAACAACAATTAAGTTTGCTGCGCTGATTGAGTCTTCCTTTCTCAAATAATTTCTCTATAGCTTGTGATGCTGTTTGATAGCATTTTACAAACAGTAGATCATCTTTTAAAATTGGACCCAGTCCTCAAATTCTGCCACTGTTTCATCTACTAAATTTGTGTGATATTCTAATCCTTGATTGTCATTTCAACAATCTGCACAGCATCTTCAGCAGCAGGAAATTCCATACCAAGAAACCAGTTTCTCTGCTCATCTGTAAGAAGTAACTCCTCTTCCATTACAGTGTTACCGTGAGACTGCAGCAGTTCAGTCACCTCTTCAGGCTCCACTTCTAATCCTCGTTCTCTGGCTATTTCCATGGCACCTGCAGTTACTTCTAATACTTAAGTTAGAGCACACATTTATTAAGTTTAGCATCTTATATGGGATGACACAGCATCCCCCAAAATTACAATAGTAACATCAAAGATAAATGATCACAGCTTACCATAACAAATCATAATTAAAAGGTTTGAAATAGTGTGAGAATTACCAAAATGAAGGGAATAAATAACAGAGCTGAAATTAATAAAATACAGAATAGAAAAACTATGGAAAGAATCAATAAAACCAATAGTTTATTCTAAGAAAAGATAAACAAAATTGACAGATCTTTAGGTAGACCAAGAAAATAAAAATATAACTCAAATTACTAAAATTAGGAATGAAAAAAATAACATTGCTACCACCCATAGAAAGATAAAAATTATTATAGGAGAATATTGTGAAAAATTGTCTTCCAACAAATTAAGAAATCCTAGATGAAATAAACAGATTATTAGAAGACATAAACTGTCAGAAGTGACTCAAAATGATACAGAGGATCTAACTAGACATAACAAGTAAATACATTTGTTAAATGAGTTAGTAATAAAACATTTTTTCACAAAGAAAAGTCCAGGCCTAAGTGCCTTGACAAGTTAATTCTATCAAACTTTTATAGAAGCAGTAATATTAATTTTGAGAAACTCTTAAAAAAAAACAGAAGAAGAAGAGGCACATCTCAATTCATTTTATTATTTTTTATTTCTTTTAAAGATTTTATTTACTTTCACTTACTTTTTAAAAGATTTTATTTATTTATTTTTTGGAGAGAGGGGATAGGAAGGAGAGAGGGAGAGAAACATCAATGTCTGGTTAACTCTTGAACAACCCTTACTGCAGACCTAGGCGTGTGCCCAGGTGTGTGCCCTGACTGGGAATCAAACCTGCAACCCCTTAGTTCCCAGGCTGGCACTCAATCCACTAAGCCACACTGGCTAGGGCTATTTATTTATTTTTAAACAGAGGGGAAGGGAGGGAAAAAGAAAAAGAGACATTGATGTGATAAAGAAAATGGATCAGTTTTCTCTTGCACCCCCGAAATGGGGACCTGGCCCACAACCCAGGCATGTGCCCTGAGAATTGAATCATTGACTTTTTGGTTCACAGGCCAGTGCTCAATCTACTGAGCCACACCAGCCAGGGTGAAATTCATTTTTATAAGACCAGTATTACCCTTATACCCAAATCAAGGACATCACAAGAAAATAAGTATACAGAGAAAGTACCTTATAAATATAGATACAAAAACCCTTGACAAAAGACTAGCAAAATAAATCCATCATATATTAAGAGAACTACATACCATGATCAAGTGACATTTGTCTCTAGATTTCATGGTTTGGTTAGACATCTAAAATTTTATTTTAATATACTATATCAATATAATAAAAGATAAAACCTTCTCTATAGAGACAAAGTTATTTGGCAAAACCCAACAGGCCTTCAAAATTAAAAAAAAACACTAAAAATGTAGGAAGTGAAGGAACATTTCTCAACCTAATAAAAGGCACATATATATGAAAATCCTACAGCTAACATCATACATAATGGTGCAAGACTGAATACATTTCTCCAAAGATTAGTATAAACACAAATATTCTGCTCCTACCATTTATACTCAACATTGTATTTAAGATTCTCAGTAGGGCAACTGTTTAAAAATAAAAAAGAGGAAGAAAATCCACCATTAAAATATTGGAAAGGAAAAGGTAAAAATGTATTCGCAAATGGCGTGTTCATGTATACAGACAATTCTAAGTGTTCCACTAAACCAAAATATAAAAACTAATAAATGTGTTCAGCAGGACTGCAGGGTGAAAAAACATTGTACCAAATTTGGAGTAGTTTATGTAGCCACTCCAAGGCTCTGTCTATAAAATTGAAAATTATAAAATTTCTATAAAGAATTGTACAGTTTTATGCATGATAATAGATGGAGTAAATAATGCAGTTGCTTTGAAATCTGCAGACTGGAGTCACAATGTTTCAGACTGCCACAATATTTTTGCAAAGAAGCAGTACAAATGATTCTGGTTGATGATAATTTCTAAACCATAATGTCTGCAATTTAAGAAGGTAAAGTTATGTACAATAATCTTAAAAATGCTGTTAAATTCAACTGAGCACTGATATAGCTGCATAAACTCTAATTTCAATGTCTACATTAATGAACTTTTTCATTCCTTAAGTGGCATGCAGATTATATAAATCGATATTAATATGCATGAACTGCTAGCTCAAAGCCTTGGAGTAAACTCAGTGGATAAAGATACAATTTGTAAACATTTGTATCCATACAACCGGAAAAATAGCATTGTGACCAAAAACTTGATAATGAAACTTCTTGTTTCAACAATTATTTTGTGCAGTACTTTGTCTTTTGGTGGGAGATATAAGACAATGTGATAATAACTCGAGATACAACAATAATTTTCACATTTTTTACATTTATGTTTGATGCATCAGCTCCAGATCCTAGACAAATATGTGTGTATCAGGGTACATAATGGCAGGAATTATTTTTAAAACAGTTTGAAAGGAGCAAAGATCTATAAGATTGTTAGATTAATGTCATCATTTATATTGAAGTATGATGCATAGCGCATTGTTTTTAACAAACTAGGAATTGCAGTCCGAAAATCAGCTGAAAAGGCAAGTTCAATAAGACAAATGGGGGTTTGAGAACTTTTTAATTTCTGTCTATTTCAATGAGTAAAAATGAACATTATTAATATTAAAGACTGGATTTGAGACTTTAAGCTGCTGGCTGTCCCAAATGATATTATGCAAGTTTAATAGCATATTCCTTGATTTAAATTGACTTCTGTGATTGAGGGGAAATTTACAAAGCATATGGTCAGTTAATTAATTTTTTAAAAAGACAAAACCAGAATTACCTTCTGCACATAAAGAAGCTTGACAGTACAAATACACTATAGACATATATATGCAGCTGTGCATTTTAAAACATACCATTTATTATGATATTGCTTTGTTACTAATACACAAGTAAAATTAATCATTTCAAAGGCATTCTGTTGAGCCCTGGCCAGGTAGCTAAGTTAGTTAGAGTGTCATCCTGATACACCAAGGTTGCGGGTTCTTTCTGCACTCAGGGTGCACACAAGAATCAACCAATGAATGCATAAAAAAATGGAACAACAAATTGATATCCCTCTCTCTCTATTTCTCTAAAATCAAAAAAATAAAAACAAATTTTTAAGTACTCTAGTTGACCAGAAGAATATTTATGAAATTGCTAATGAAATAACATCCTTCAAATTCTTTCAGGTTTTCATGCCATAGTATTGAAATGACATTGTTATGCAATAGAGCTTATTCCAATAATTAAAATATCTACATTTTAATTCAGTTCAAGCTTTGTTCTTAATAAGCAAAGACACATCATCTGTTGCAGCTTCAGTATCCTAAACTATAAAATAGGAGTGTTAGATTGGATGATCTTTTATTTTATTTATTTATTTTTTTTTTTTTAGAGATTAAGTTTATTTTTTATTTTAATTTTTTAATTACTTTATTGTTGTTCAATTACAGTTGTCTGCGTTTTCTCCCCTCCCCTCCCCCCACCCCACCCAAACCCACCTCCCTCCCTTGCTTCCCCCCTCCCTCTTGGTTTTGTCTATGTGACCTTTATAGTAGTTCCTGGAAACCCTTCTCCCCATGGTCCCTTCCCCCTTCCCCTCTGGCTATT
>PVJI01027388.1:0-17760 GCA_004026765.1 Micronycteris hirsuta
ACTGGCCACAGTCTGCCAGCCCGTCCCTGTTCCCCCACGTAACCTCGAACGCCCTCCTCCTGCCAAAACCCGTGTCTCCGACACCCACTCCTCCGCTTTTTTGTGAAGCATCGATGGTGTTTTCAGATGCCTTCCGAGATCCCTGATCCCAAAGGCAGAGAAGCTTTTGTTTCCCCCCGGACGTGTCTGCTGGCGGGATGCGCGTGAGAACAGAAACCAGCCGCTGAGGGGCCTCCGTGCCGTGTGCCGGGGCAATAACAGCGGCCCGATCTGACCGGGGTCCTCCCCCGGGGGCCTGTGCCTTCTGAGGGGTGTCGAAAGGGGGCTTTTCTGTGCCACCCGAAGATTTACCTTCCTAGAGTCTGTGCCAGCCGAGCTTTCAGGAGAAGGCCCACAGGAGCTGACCACTGTGGACAGGCCGGCCACTTTCTTGGGCGTCTTATACGGGTGTCGCTTCATGAGGGACAAACGACTGAGTGATTAAATTCGAACAGGAAGTGAAGGGCCTGGCCATGGACCTGGACCGAGGACAGAGCCCGCCTGGGCCTCCCGGCCCGCTGTCCTCCCCGGGTCATGACCACTCGAGAAAACGCATGTGAAGTGTGGGCACTGAACAGGCGCTCTCTTAGCATCCCGCCTGCCACGCAGGTCTCCGGACTCGGCGCCTCGCGTGTGCGCCCGGTGGGGGGGGCACCGCCACCCAGGCCTGCAGCGGGCACCTGCGGGGAGCATCGGGCCCCACAGGGGAAGGGGCGTGGGCCCCGCAAACCCGTCATCTCTGCGGGGTGCCGGCCGTGAGTGTGGGGTCCCCAGGCCGCCCTCACTTCTGAACAACGGCTGATGAAACTGGGACGCTCCCCCGAGCCCCTCACTGCCCCCACCCGCCCCGTGTTTATGGGACGAG
This sequence comes from Micronycteris hirsuta, assembly GCA_004026765.1. NCBI lineage: Eukaryota > Metazoa > Chordata > Mammalia > Chiroptera > Phyllostomidae > Micronycteris > Micronycteris hirsuta. Next base: position 905 of record PVJI01027388.1, read on the forward strand.
GGGAAGCGCTCGCAGGTGGGATAGCCCTGCATCTGCTCACGTTCTCCACACCTGGAATCGCACACCAAGCGCCGGTAAAGAGGACTCGGTGGTGGGACGGGAAGCAGAGTGGCCTTTGTTTAAATGGCAGGAGAGCCGGTTCCCCGCCGAGCAGCCTCTGGGGGGCGCTGCTGGGCGCTGAGCGGGGCCGGGCCGGGCCGCCTGGAGCCTTGCGCGGGAGGCAGCCGCTGTCCCCACGCTGCACCCAGGCCTGTGCGAGGCAGCTCTGCCCCCTCACATGCAGCCGTTTGTTTCCCTGGCTCTGCTTTTTTTCCCCATATTTTTAAAAGAAAAACCCAACAGATCATTTTCTCGGATCTCCAAATTTCCAACAGCTTAAGAGGCAGATTTCATCAAACTAATCAGAATTTCTTTGTGGCTAATTACTTTAAATTTTATTGGATTTCACTCTCAAATGTATTGAATAAACGTGCTGGACACAGAACATGAGACTGGCGTGTGCCGTCATGGGACACGCCTTCCACATGGTGGAACAATTGATTTTTCATATTATCCTCAAGTCCCAGGGCACCACGTGTAAACACTCACCGCGAGATATCAAATGAGCTAGAAAAATAATTGAATTTTGTACAAATTCTCCAGGGTGGCAAACATCTATGACATCCATTAAAATTCAGAGGCTGTAAAGCAGCCAGAATTGTTACAACTATCCTTAAAGTGAGAGAATAACGTATCACATTGTGGGAGATGCGGATGCAAACGATTTTTTAATTTTTTTTTTTAAAGAAATTGAAGCAAGCATTGATTTACAGAAAAACTGCCGTAACCGGGACCTTTTTCTCCTGAAGCATTGGAGGGCACCCCCAGTGTCCTGTGAATGAGGACGTCCCCTCCCCACCACGCCGCAGCCTCGGGGGCAGGAAGCCAGGGCTGGCGCCTGGCTGCCACCTAAGCCTCAGGCCCGCTGATCGGGGTTTCACCAACTGTCCCAATAACGTCCTCCGTGGCAGAGGACGGGCTCAGAATCACAAGGCAGGCTGGGGTGTGAGCAGCCCGGTCCGCCCCGAAGTGCATGACCGGGACCCTTTGGGAGCTCCCAGGGCTGTCACCTTACAGACCCCCTCAGTCTGAGCTCACCTGGCGGCCCCTCAGAGTCGGGCTCCGAGGGAGCATCACCGTCTGACGCGGTTCTTCTTGCCCGTCCTGCCGTGGCAGGTGGCCTCTGTCTGGGTTTCTACCTGCTCGTTTTGACCACGTGATTAAGACAGCGCCTGCCTAATGTCTCCAGTGTAAGGTTCCTCTTTTTCTCTTTGTAATTAATTCATAAACATCTCTATTGGGAGGCACTTGGAAAGTGTGTTAGTGGTCTGCTTCTCATCAAACTTTGGATTCGTTTCTTTTTATCTGCCCTGCACTTATGGCTCCTTCCTTATTCAGCGGCGCAGGGTCTGCCGCTGTCTATGTCCTTGGGTGGCTGCGCCTCCTCGGCCAGTGGGCTCCCCGAGCAGCTCCGGCCCCTCTGGCCCCACCCCCACATCCCCGGGTGCTCCCTGCTCCCGACACTGCGCGGCCCAGCCCTGGGCACGGGCTTCTCCGCCTCCACACCGGGCAGCCCTTTCTGCGGGAGCCGCTGATGATGCTGAGGAGCCAGGACGTGGGCGCTGAGTGAGCGTGGCAGGGAGCGCACCGCCGCTTCCCAGTGGGCGGCGCCGGGCACCCGCATTTCCGTCCACATCTTTCCCTACCCACCGCCTCCACGGCACAGCGGGGAGTGCACAGCGGCGCCTCCAACGCCAGTGCGGTGGAGCCCAGTCTCGGCCTCGTCCCTCTCGTTACCTTCCCGTTCCGGCTGGCGGGCAGCCCTGCTCCTCGTCTCCACGGCGCCTGCTCACTAGGTCACCCTCCTGCGTCTAAGGAATATCCCGCCTCCCCGCTCCCGGCGGGATTCCCTCCTCCACCCGCTGGACACCCGTGCTTGGTGTCCTTGATGTGAGCACCCGGGTCACCCAGTGGGACCCCAGCACCCCGGCCAGGCTCCGCCCTCTCCCCAGACATCCTGCTCAGCATACCCCGCTCAGGGCCACCGCGGCCCGGCCCCTCACAGTGCCCAAACTTGCTTTGCTTTCTCACTGAGGCTTTACGATTGAATTGCTCTGGAAGACACAGAGAGAGAGACAGAGACAGAGACAGAGACAGAGAGAGAAAAGAGTTGGGAAAGACGAAGGGGAGGGACGGGAAACGAAAGAAAGAGCTGAAACGTCTGTTGACGGTGCGGTTTCTCCCAGGTGCCGTGTGTTTACTGGACGCCACCGGTGTCACGCACGTGGTCACTTCCTGAGCTTGTCCTGGCAAAGTGCCCGTCACCTTGGACACGGCTGTGTGGGTGTCTCTCGAACGTGTGACATGAAGCAGCAGTCAGCTCTTACTTGACCAGCTCTGTGTCCGGAAGTCGTTCTGACCGTGGAGGTCAAGGTGCATTTGGATAATAAACCGTGAACATGTACGGAAGGGCCCAGAGTGAAGGTCAGCAGATACTCAGAGACGGTCTGTTCGCACAGCCCGTGTGGGGGCCTGTCCCACAAATATCCCGGAACGAGCCTTCCCTTTCCGAGGCTGGTCGGTGGTGCACCGCACACTAACGGCCACACTAAGGATCCAGAGCAAACCGGAGCAGCCGCAACGCACCGCCATCTGACCGCCTAACGCACAGAAGCCGGTTGTCGCGCGACGGGTCACGTCCAAGTCCATCGCCTTGGGACGGGCCACTCCGTGCATCACACGGCGGCTCGCACTCACTGCGGCTTCGGAACCGCTGAGAAACCTCGCAGCCCGCGCTTCTCAGTCTCGCCACGGCCCTCGTTTCCCTTGCGTTTCTGGCGCGTCTGCCTCAGTGTTTAATCGCTGCCGGCACTTAGCAGGCAGGAAGATTTACGATCTTATCTCCTTTGTTTACGTTTATGGAGTGTTGCGTTTTTGCGAGTGCCCGGGCTGAACAGAAAAGGAAGACTAGACGTTAACGAAGTGGAGAGGTGGTTTCTTCTCTGTAATGGGGTTGCTGTGGGGGGAAATTCGGCCGCGATGGGCTTCCCGTCGGTCCACACTGCCTACAGGAGTGCGTGTTGCATCAGCTGTACCTGGTCTTCACGGTGCCGGGGTCTCCATGTGACTCCGTGCTGCGGGCTTCGGAGACCCTTCGCAGACACGTCACTGGGAGAGAGGCTCTGACACGTGGGTCCCCCCCTCGCTGCCGTGTTGCGGTCGCTGCAATCCAACCCCAGCTCGGAAGAGTCCTGTCTTCTCCCGTGAGCCAGGGGCGTGGAGGGCGTGTGGCGGGGCCTCTGAAAGCGTGCCGCACAGACTTAAACTGCTGGCGAGGCTCTCGCCCCGCCTGTGCACGCCGGCAAGCTTACAGGGCCCCCGCGTCACGGGGAGCCTGCCATTGCTGCCCCACGGGGCTGTCCCCTCCGCAGCCGGGGGGGGGGGGGGGCCCGCGCTTGGGATCTCCGCCCCCCTGCTCACACCCCTGACGGGCCGTCGGAGCTCGGGGCCAGGAGAGAGAGTGACATCAGTGACTGCTTTCTCCCCGGCCCTCCCAGCAGCCTGGCTGCCTCTGCGCGAGTTCCTGCCCACTTCTGTGTCCCGTGCCACTTGGAAGTGCCGTCATTGGAAACTTAAGGATTTAAGACGTGCTTCCTCCAAATCTTCTCAATTCCTGCAAAAAAGAAAAGAAAAGTAGCCACATTGCAGGGCAAAGCTTTGGGGGGAAGGTTGGGGGCTCCACACCCGAGACGTTGGCAGGGTCCCCTCCTGCTGGGACGCCCCCTCCGACCCTCCCAGGTCCCCATTTCAGGGCGGCCTGCGGACCCAGAGAGCAGGGGACCAGGTCCCAGCCTCCCTGACTGCTGCCCTCGGCCCTGCAGATACTTCGCGTGCCCGGACCCTCTCTTCTAAGCACACGCTCGCCGCCCCGGTGGTGGTGGTGGGCACGGTTGTGGGGACCGAGGCTGCTGGGTCGGAGCAGGCGCGCAGGAACCGCAGGAAGGTGGGAGGGTCCCTGAGGCGGCGTTTCAGGCCGGTGCGCCTGGAGGCCAGCGGTCGGACACAGGACGCCTCTGGCAGCCTCAGTTGCTCTGCTGGCAGTGGAAGCCAGTCCAGGAAGAGAGTACTTTTTTTTACACAGAAACTAAAAGGTTTCCTTTTCTGTTGTGGTGAAACCTTGGGCTCAGCCACGTTGGAGGGTACGACGCAGCGGCAGCTGTGCAGGACGCGTCTCCAGAACGCCGGTCACCTCGTGAAGCTGACACCGGGCACTGAGCCGTTTCCTCCTCCAGCTGCACATGTCTGCGGGGGCCGCGCGTCCCGCCCCTGGTTCGAGTCCCGGCTCCTCTGCTCCCCAGCTGGGGACCGAGCCAGTTTCTTAATGCTCTGGGCCTGGCCCTCACACCCACACGACGCAGGACCCACAAGTAACAGGTGTGAGGGTCACATCACAAGGTTCCTTTTTGTGGCAGAGGGTGTGTTTGTAAGTATGAGTAAAGGCAGGGGGGGAGTGGGGCTCTGGGGCAGACGCTGCGTCCCACACCGGTCAGTCGTCCATCCTCCCCCTCCGGCCCAAACGGAAGGTGCAGGCGCAGCCACTGGCCCCCTCGGGGCTTCTGCTTCTTCACCGCGAAACTACGACTGTTATTTTCAAATGGCAAGAATTTCATAGTGACCTCCCATGTCTTCACCACTTCAGTGTTGCCACGGTCTTATTGCGTAAGTGTTAAGAAAAACAAAACTAGGGTCACTGTAACACATACTGTTTCTTAGGTTTACCAGAAGGTTCTGTCTCTCAGGGACAGGCGTTTGGTTTCCCCCAGGTCCCGTCACGGCCCGATGGCTCCTTCCTTTGTAGCGCTGCAGGGTGTCCCGCTGTCCGGAAGGACCGCGGTTTCTCATCCAGTCATCGGATGAGGGACGTCTCGGTGGCTCCCATGTGTGGCAATGACAAGTGTGCAGGCTTTCGGGTGGACACCAGTGTTCAGCTCCTCTGGGTAAATGCCAGGGAGTGTGGTTCCTGGTTGCATGGTTAAGAGTATGTTTAGTTTTGTAAGAAGCCCTCAAACTGACTTTCGCCTTGTATCTTTTTAATGCACGGCGTCGCAATTACACAGATAGTGCAAAGATGTGTCCCTGTCTCGCAAATAAGAGGAACGGCAAGGCAGAGATGGAGGGCAGAGTGCCATCTCTTAGAAGCTCTTGGCATGTGATGAGTCCCAGGTGGACACAGTAGTGAGGTCCACCTCGTCGGGGCCCGGGGCCCAGGGTCCCGGGTCCCTCACCCCCAGAGCACTGGCTGCGACGGGGGCAGAGGAAAGAGAAAGACCCCTGGTTGACAAGGAAGTGGACGCAGGCTGAAGACGCCTGCAAGCCGCACCTTTCCAGCCTTCGGGGTAATTCTGAAACGCTCTCACCGTCAGAGTCAAGTTTTCTTCTTAGAATCCCCACATGCGAAGGGCGAGGGAAGGGAGGGAAGGGCGTTTTCCGTCAGAGTAACTTGCTGGGGAGTGTCAGCGGGCCGTGGGGGGAGACGCCTTCCGATACTTCCGCTTCCAAACCCCGCTGTTTCCCGAGCTCATTCGCGGCACTGGCCCCCGGGAACGTGGGGGAGCGTTTCTGGGCCTCCTGCGCCTGCAATCCGGGAACAGCGGTCCAGGGCGGGATGTGTGACAGGCACCGGCAGGCCCCTTATGCCACCAAAAGCTGTCACTGCTTTGGGGTCCAAGGGGACAGCATGTTAACTCCGAGGGAGAACAAAGGCTTCACCAGCCTGCTGTCGCCGAAACGGCAAACCGCCTTCTCCCCGCTCCCTCGTCTCCTGGGGGTTTTCACCAGGACAGACAAAGCCCCGTAACCACGCTCACGAGTGGGGCCCTGCCGCCCCACGAGCCGGCGCAGCAGAGGATGCGGGCCCGGCTCCCGAGGGCTGCCGCCCGCCGACCAGCCGCGATGCAGCCATTAAAGAAAACAAACCTGTTTAATTTCCAAAGCCATCTTTTATCTCTGCTTTAAATCCGTTTTGACTAAACGGTGTTGTGAAATAGCTCATGCTTACTAAGCACACGACACGTGCTGAAATCCATACAACCCTGAGAACAGCCCTGGTTTGACAAGTGCTGGTGTTACCCGCCCCCCAGGCCTTTCCCGACGGGGAACCTGAGGCCCGAGGTGACGCAGGTCGCACGGAGAGATCCGCAGAGAAGGCCGGAACTCTGCCTGTCTGACTCGTGCCTTCCAGCAACACGGGTTCCGCGTGTAACAAACATGTCACGAGCTCAGTTCCGTGTTCTGAACACGGGGTGGGGAAAGACAACTGTTTGATCCGTTGGGACTCTGTTTCCACCTTTTCCCTCAATAGGATAATTTGCTTTCTTTCAACCGCGTGACTACATTTTACTGACGTCCGTTCTTGTCCTCCTCAGAGACGTGGCAGGGAAAACAGTTGGGCTTCACACGGACACGTGTGTTTTGCAGATGTCTGGGGGTGTTGGAGCCCTGAGCCGAGCCCCTGCCCTGGGCAGCGCTGGCACCGCCGCGGGGGAGACCCCGAGGCCGGGCCTCACGTCTGATGCCGGAAGCAGAGACAGCCATGCGTGCCGCTCCCGGCCACGCAGCAGGAGTGCGGCGCGCAATAGAATCCGCCCTTTACTGATGACCTACTGTGTGCCAGACACTTTCGCTTCACTAGGTTCTTTACACGAATCAGCTCATTGACCTTCAGAACAACCTTGTAGGGAAGGCTGACCTCTGGTGTAGACGCCAAGGCCCAGGGGTCATCGGTAGCAGGCCCAGGGTCACACAGCGGGTGTTTAGGGAAGCACTCCGGCGCCCGGAGCCCGGAACCCATGCTCTCGCGGCTCTGCCACGCGCCTCCTGCCCCTCCGCTCACGGAACCGGCCTGCTGATGTGCACTGAGGTGGCAGAGCGGCCCGGGCACCTCGCAGCCTGGTGTGGGCACAGTTATCTGTGCCCAGGTGCCCCCTCCCCCCGGCAGGGCATCGGGACCCCTGCGCCGCCCCGACCCGGACACGCGGAGTTCCGACCTTCCCAGACGCAGGCGCGTGGACCTGCTTCTCCTTCTCTTTGCGTCTCCAGGTTCTTTCTTTTCGCAGCCCGTCTGCCGTGGGGGCCCCTAACCAACAAGTAGAATGGAAACAGTCTCTGCAACGCTGCCAGGGACGGGAGGCCTCACCCCAGTCGCAGTGAAAGCCGTTTCCCTCGTGAGCGTCGACGGGACAAGGCGACAGCACAGTGAACCGAGAAAGGGAGTGTGAGCCGCACGGTGAATACGCTTCACGGAGTGAATCAGAATATCTAGCTTTTGTAACTCTTTGAGACACAGCATTTTTAAACACATGATGAGCTATTAACAAAAAACGCTCTTGTATTAGGGCCCAAATAAAAATCTTACGGTCTTCAAAGCAGAAATTAGAGTCTAAGTAATTCAGTCCAGACGAGACGAAGGTGGAAACCGGAACTGAGAGGAGAGCCAAGCAACATGTCTTGAGGGAGTGTGAGACGCATGTGCTTCTTATGAAATCTTAAAAGGAGGAAATTACGCACGTGGCAAAACTGAAAATAAATGAAATAAGCATATAGTTCCGGAAGGCAGGAGCGTGAACAAAGAGAATGAGATGCAGGGGGTGGGTGTGTGGGCGGGTGTGTTAATAATGGTAGAAGCATAAATTACCTGCACCGTATAAGACGGAGCAGCCCCAGATAGTGCAAGTCCCCCTGCACACTGACCAGGACATGTCACCGCGGCCACTGGTCACGTTTCTGTGGCTGTCAGGACATCGCCGTCCCGACTTGTGCGCAGAAGCAAGCGCGGTGGCCCCTCGGCGGGGTGTGTTGTTTTTTTGGCCGCGGTTGAGTGTTGCTGTTCAAGAGAGCTGAGAAAGCCAGCGTTCCCGTGTTAATGACGTCGAACCCCAGGGATTTCACTGTTAAAGACCTTTCTTCATTATCGGTCATGAAAATTAGCATTCAGAAGGAATTTTGAAAGCCAATTATTCTCCACTTTGATCATGGTCAATGGGAAAATGACTTTCTACAAATCACCGCTCCAGAGCTCTTTCCACAGAACGCACGGCACAGTATGGAGTGCGTTCGGGGACCTGAGTCCCTTCTCGCCCCGTCTTCCTCAAGCCTCTGCCCCTGAAGAGACGTTTCCCTTCGGCGCAGAAGCATCGAGTGCCTCCTCCGGAACGCGTGCAGACGGCTGCCTTTGCTGATCAGCGGGCGCAGGCTTACACAGCTCTCGGCCCCGCGGTTTTCCTGGTGAGGCAGGAGGATTCATCACACGGGTTAAGGTTTATATTACCCGGTAGCAAAGCCATTTATCACAGTCCTCCATCAGCAACTTCTTAGATTATTAAAATGCCCTGGCGGAGATGTACTTAGGAGCACACCACGCTGCTATGTAATGAATTTTCTTTATTATCTGACCTGAGGTGCCGGGGAGAAATATATATGACGGCACGTGATTTGAAAACAGTGAGCAGATGCTGACCCAGGTCGATTGTTAGTCTCTGGACGACCTTGCTGGGGTCGGACCCACTGCCCACACCTTGCACGCAGCCCTCGGGGAGCACCAGCTAGTCGGCCCCTCTGCCCCTTTAAAGATGAGGCTTTTATGCCCCGAATCCGGGCTGCTGTCGCGCACTAACCCTGTGAAGCTGCAGACCGTGGGTTCGGTTTGGAACAGTCATCATCCACAAGGATGCGTCACGGACTCCAGTTGCTGATGCGGGCTCTCCAGCTGGCTCAGCTGTGTCTGGCGGATGTTTAGGGGGTGCTCTTCTGTCTGGCAGCCGGCAGCTCCTTGCAGCCCGTGGTGCAGGAGCGCCTCTGGCTTCAGGGAGTCTGCCGTCTCTGCGGAGCGTGGGGAGCCGAGCAGCAAGGCAAGCATGGGAGAGAGAGCGTCACTGAAAGGCCACGCGTGGTGCAATGAGAAAGCAGGAGCAGAACGATCAGAGGCAGGGACATGTCCTCTGCCCATGGGGCCCTTGGCAAGTCACCGGAACCCTGAGGCTGGTGCCCCCGTAGGCGTGGGGGTGGGGCTCGGGGAGGGGTGTCCTCTTCAGCAGAAGACCGCAGATTCCTTGTAAACCAAACATCTGCCAAGGATCCTGCTCTGCTCAGAGTGGTGCCTGTTGGGAACGGGGCTCACGTTGCCTTTGCAATCTTTCAGGAAAGTTCTTCGTGTTCATGTTCAGCCACAGCGTTTCTTAAGAAAAATTCTAGGCCACCCACCAAACAGGAGTCTGTGGGCACCAGAGGGGCTACGTTCTGACCTCAGTGGTCACTGTGGGTGGGGAGAGCTTGGGCCCCTGAGTCTGGTGTTTAGGGAGCCGATCGGAAGCCCACCGTGCTCGCCCGGCACGGTTCACCACAGGGACACACAGACATGCCACTGGAACACCTGCTACCGTTTGGTGGGGTCCCTGGGAGCAGGTTCCACTGCGTGTTGAGCAAACGGACCTCCTTCCCCACCCCCAGCCACGCCTGCCTGCGGGGAGGCTCTGGGTGAGCCCCCCAGTAGCTCCGAGTTGAGCACCCCGGACTCCCTGCTTCCTCCCTACATCACCTGCTTCCTCGTTGCAGGTAACTCACGGCCCAGACCCCTCCCCTTCTTCTCATCAGGTGCGACCCTGCTCGGAGGCTGGCTTATTCTCCGTGTCCCTGACTCTTGCCTCCCTTCCCAGCCTGGGAACTGGGGTCCAGCCTCACTCCCCAAGTTCGTGCACAGAACTAAGCCTTCCCTGTTTCTCTTGGACGTCTTCCTGCTTCTGCTGCGGGACCCAAGGCACAGCCTGCAGCTGTCCCTCCCTCGAGCCTCAGGCTTCTTCCTGCTCCCGGGAGGCTCTCCCTGCGGGGCTCCTGCGGGCGCAGCCAGACCCGCCCACCCTGCTCCTCTGCCATGCACCTGTCTGGTCAGGCAGTCGCCCGGGCCCTCTGGCTCCCGCAGGGAGTGAGCCCTGCCCCACGGCTAGGGATTCAGACACTGGGGTGTGGGGGACAGCAGTGTGCATTTCAACATGCCTTCCCCACAGTCCTGAGGGACGTTCTTGTGTGGGAGAGCTGCCGCGGGGGGTTGTGGGCCCCGGTGGGCTCCCTTCTGGCTCTGGGCCGTGCGTCCCGCAGAGGCTGCGGGCTCATAGTCACAGCCAGTCCTGCCCAGCCCACGTCGCTCTGTCCTCCAACCCTGTCCCCACTGCGCCACCTCAGCCTTCAGTGTGCGATCGGGCTCCTGCGGTCCCAAGGCCTGATGTCGCCTGTCCCTGTAACGCACATCGGTAAAGGGTCCGTCTGGACCTCGTTTCCCCCTGGCACCCGGGCTGGCCCCGCCTGCCTCACCCCGCACCCCCTGTGGGGACCCCGGTCCAGCGAGGTGGGCAGGGGAGTTGGAACCCAGGTCCTTGCCCTGGAGGTCTGGTTTCTTGCAGGCAAAGCCAGGAGCAGAGAGGCCATGACACCAGGGAGACGGGCCGGCCCTCTAGGCCCAGGGCCTTGTCACCCAGCATGAACCACCAGAGTGTGCGTGTGCACCAGGGTGTGCAGGGTGCGAGTGGGAGTGCCAGAAACGAAAACCGAATGCCCTGTGGGCGGAATGAGAAACGAGCCTCCGAACATTTCCCGGAGCCGCGCTGGCTGTCGGAACACGTCTGTCAGAGGAACAGCGGACTCGGCTTTGGGCGCCCGTCCGTCTGGGAGAACGGTGGGTTTCAGCAGGAGCCTGCGCTGCGGCATCACGCAGGGCGGTCTGTCTCCGTGTCCCGAGGTCCTGCGGGGTCAGCCACGCTGTGCTTGGCCCGTCCTTTGTTTGTGTCTTAGTCAGGCCAGACTGCTGAAACCCAGCCCCGCAGGCCTGCGGCTCCCGGGCACCAGGAGTTCCTCCTCCTCGTCCTGGGCTGGAGTCCGACACACGGGCTCCCGCAGGGTCCGGTTCCTCGGCCTCCTTCTGGGCCCCAGACTTCCGGCTGCAGCTGCGGGGGTGGAGGGGGCGGGGAGGCAGGTTCTCCTTCCACGTGGCCACTGGCCGCTTGTCCCTCCCCGAGGGCTCCACCGTGTGACCTCCTGCCGGCACCTCCTGATACCCTTCCCTTGGGGCTTTGGGTTTCGACATGTGACTTTTAGGGGCGCAAACCTTCACTGGAGTGAAGCAGTCTGTCGTCTCCTCTTCCGAATCTTCCCTGTTTGAAAGCCCTCGGAACTGGTCACAGGTAACGGTCAGCGTGCACACAGGAGGAACGGGGCGCCGCGTGTGGAGAGGGACCTGACCCCCCCCCACACACACACACACAGTTAACTGTGAGCCTGATTAGCTGAGGACCAAGCAAAGGGGACCTGGAGGCGCAGACATGGCCTTGTAAAGGGTCTGTCACCAAAGCCGGCCACGCATTTTTTTTTCTATAACCACCACCAATACTTAAAATGGGAGAGACTTTTCTCCGGAAGATACCAGACAAGCTGGTGGAGTTGCGAATCCTGTCTCACAGCAGCGCATGGGAGCAGGCGAGGAGGTGCGGGCGGCGGGCGGTTGGCAGGGAACGCGGGGACGGAGGCGACTCTGGCGGCACAGAGAGGGCTCAGCGCTCCCTGGCCGGGCCTGTGTGCTTTCTCCACCGTCCGCACGCTTTGTTTAGACGTGTCGGGGTCTCTCTGTTTTACTTTTACTCTGCAAGTGTGTCTTATGACAGTGTTTTTACGTTATTTTTACCGTGAGAAGAAACATAGTGTGCAACTCACCCTCAGTGACGTTGAATGCACCTGCGCACGGTTCGCCGCGACCCCGGGCCGCCTCCACCTCACAGAACTGACGCTGGGGGCCCCGCACACCCCACGCCTCGCCCCACCCCTGCGTTTCCTTACCTCACGTTGCGTGCCTTCCTTTTTAAATCCGTATTTCATGTTCTGAGTGTTTAAGTGTCACGCACAAGAAATAACTCACCAGAATTCATGTGGGTCTTAAATAAATATTTACCTCCACTAAGGGACTTTTTTTACAAATATTTTTTAAACTTGAACTCTGAGACACCATGTCTATAGCGGCGAGGAAAGCAGACACGTTCTTTCTCACGATGGGGCAGCGTCTGTGACGCAGTTGGTGCAAACGCGGTGGCGACATCCGACGTGGTGGCACCTCCGTGACTGACATGGCACATCAGACGTGGTGGCGCCTCCGTGACTGATGTGGCACCCCCGTGACTGATGTGGCACATCAGACGTGGTGGCACCTCCGTGACTGACGTGGCACATCAGACGTGGTGGCACCTCTGTGACTCGCAGGCGCACGTGTTAACGGTGTTTCTGACCCCAGAACGTGAAACCACACCCTCTGCGAGGCCCGTGCCAGCCCGCCTTGGTCAGGGTGGCTGGGTCCCGTGACTCACACCATGGGGTCCTCGCGGTCACCCTGGACACACCTGCGTTTGCCGTTCGTGTCTGTCCTCCCCACTCGACACCCGGCTTCACGAGGGGCGGGGCTCTCCTGGTGCTGACCTTTATCGTACCGAGGGCAACGCCAGCCCCGACTTATCTAAAGCAAACCTTAATTTTCATAAACTATCAGTATTTGCAAGCTTCTTTCAATTAATTTTCCTTTGATTTTTATTACAATTTACTGTCCATAACTCTAGATTAGTTATGAGAGGCTGCCAGGCTGTGTTAAATCTACGGCGAAATGAATGAGAACGGAATTCGGGGACCTCAAGCAGACTGTGGCTCCGCGTGGAAGCCCCGGGGTCTGGTGTCACCCTGCGATCTCAGTGACACAGCTGCCTCGTCCATGATCACGGGGCCCAGCGAAAGGACACGCACCCTAACAGCATCTGTTCGCCGACTCATCAGCCCCCGCTTGCCCGCCTCACCTGACCCCGCAGGACCTGCCGCTCCTGCCGGCCCCTCCTCAGACCCTCAGGCCAGGCTCTCACTGCGTGTGCCTCCCGGACTCGGCGCGGCCCGTGCCCTAGACAATGATGCATTTCCACAAGGCAATGATGTCTGCGAGGACGTGAGTTTCGAAAACACTTTATCGGACTTTTATGGAAGCATCCCTTAAAAGTCATGGAGTGCATGTGCGTGTGTGTGTTTGCCCGTGTGGTGGTTCGGACACGAGCCTAGATTGAAATGCTTTCCTCTGGGTTTTTTTTTCTAAATGCCCAACTTGGCAGCTGGTCCCCGGGGCCCTGTAAGCTGTTCTGTGGCAGCCGACGCTCACTCCCCGGATGGAAGCCGTAAAAGAGCAGACGGGGGACCCCAGCCCCCTGGTTCCTCTCTCCCCTAATCGTCCTGCCCCCCTTCGAAGGCCGCATGTCTGCAGCCGGGCTGCTCTGCTCCCCGCACCCGCATTCCTGTAAAGAACCGTCTCTGCCTCACCAGGGTCACCACCTCCAGTGACTGCTTCTCTTCCCGCTGCCGACCTCTGCCACACCCTCGCTCCGCGCCGGGTGGCCAGTGTCCTCGGCACGCGGTCGACACCGGAGAGCTGTGCCTGTCTACAGACATTCACCTCGCTGTCCCCACGGCTGGGTCACGTCACGTCTGTTACTCCGCACCACTGTCCACGTATCACACGAACACATTTCTTTTTTACCCGACGCCTATTCGTGGTCAATCCAAGTCAGTTTGGAATTGAAGCACCGAGCGAGGTGGCCAGAAAACCCCAGGAAGTGCGCCCCACCAAACAGGCGTCCGTGTTCTTCCTCGGAATGATCCTTCCCCCGAAACACATGTCCTTTACCATTTTGCAAGTAAAAACCTGGCGTGCGTGTCGGCTCAGAGCGAAAGTCAAAGCCGTTCTTGTCTCTGAATTGAACTGACTGGCTGGGTTGGTCCCATGACATTAAAACCAGGGTGCGTTTGGTTTGACTTGTTGATCGGTTGTATTGGGCCCTGGCCAGAGCTCGGCGTTTGCCGACCAGTGTCTGAATGGACTGGCCCAAAACGTCCAGGCCCTCTCTGGGGTCAGCGCCCTCTGCACCTCCGCCGGTCTGCACTGACAGAGTCGGGGCGGCTCCGGATGACAGAATGCAAAGGACAATCTCCCCGTTCAAAGGGCTGCCCTGTCCCTGAGGAGTCGGGCGGTGACGGGGCCTGGAGCCCACGAGCTCTGCCCGGGGTTGCAGGCAACGTGACTGTTTGCGGACGCTGTGCAGACACTCTCGGTGCTGGACGGTCGTGGGGGGTGCGTTCGACATCAGCGCAGCCACCCAGACGGGCGGCTTTCCAGGGCCTTTGAAACAGTGGCGACGTTGACGTCGTCACCGGCTCCTTCCCGCGCAAAGACAGACACCGCCCCTCCACCGCAAGCGAACGTCACGGGGTGACCGTTTTAAGTTCATGAAGCCCTCGAGGGTTGCAAAGCGCTCTTGGGGACGGCGTGCTAGCGCAGCACATGCCAGCCCAGGCCGGCTCCCGCCACTCCCTCCCGGTGCTCACTGGCCACGCGAATGACCCAAGCGGTTCCCGGGCCGGCCCTGCAGAGCAGAAGCGCTGGCCGGCACCAGGGGGCCGTGGGGTGAACTACAAGAGTCTACTGGGGACGAGCAGAGGCTGGTGCTCACGTCCACGGGCACGGGAGGCAGCTGCGGTGAGGGGGGCCGCCTCGTGCCTTGGCCCCGGCCTGGCCTGCCCCCTGCGAGAGGCGGCAGGGCTCTGCAGGCTGTTTCCCACGCCGGGCTGCGGTGGAATCACCTGGATTTTATTAATGGGCTCATTAAGCTGATTTACAACTAATGCTCTGCTGGGCTCCTAGTTTGATTTTAAGGTTAAACACTAATGCATTTTTATGAACGTAACTTCAGATGTGTTGTATACTTTCCGGAATTGGAATTACAAGTTACAAATCGGAATTACAAACGTGCAGGGCCTTATTAAAGAATTATTTGAATACGTAAGATAGAAAGAATCACGGCACTTCAGGGTATATTTTTCCTGAGCCAATTTAAATAAATTCTGCCCGATCCTTTTTTACTCAGGAAGAGAGGGCGCCGGGGGACCTGGCGGGCCGGGTGGTGTGCGGGCTCAGCCCCCGCCCGGCTGCATGGCCTGGGGCTGGCTACCTTCCCGCCCTGAGCCTCCGCGGCTTCTTCTGCAAAGTGCGGGGAGTTGGAGCACCTCCCGCGCTGCTTAGCTGTGGCTGCACGTGCAGGTTCTCAGCAGGAGTGAGCGGAAGGCGCTGCTCGCATTCTTGCTGCTGGCACTTTTCCTCCGTCGTGCGATCTCATCCTCTGTTAATCTGCATTTGCCGTCTTTTCTCCCACATCTGCCTCTTTCACGGACTGCTCCCCCGTCCTGGTACCGCTCCTCCAACCCAGAGCAGGAATTATATCCCTGATTTTGTATGCTTTCCTCCAAGGTCTGAGTGATGACAATCAGCGATTATTTATTCTCCTCGAGGTTGGTCCCTGAACTTCAGATGTGAAGCGTGACCTGCTCCAAGGTCGCCACTTCTGCAAAGAACTGGTTGTCCCGCCCTGCCCTCCCCTCGCTGGGGAGGGTGCTGCCTTGGGCGCAGGGGCGGGCCCCAGCTGGGCGGGGCTCCCTGTTGCGTGAGGCTGCCTTCGGGGAGACGTGTTGGGATGGGCATGTAGGCACAGAAGATCGACCGGAGATTTCCAGAATTTTCTAATGGACTGAACCAAAAAGGCTTTCTCTTCCCTCATCTGTAAAATATAAAGAGCAATACGCCGGCTTCATGGAATCGGTTGGATTGGAATGGACACCAGGGGACACAGGCCTGTCCGGGCTCAGGGACGCTCACAGCCGACCAGCAGCCATTGCGACAGCTGTCACTGTGCGACCCCCTCTTCCCGGATCGCTGAGGGGTGGTGCCGGGCCTGGAGCCGCAAGGCCGTTTCCTTTGTCCCCTTGTTCATCACTGGGGCTCGTCGGAGCCCCAAACGGAACCACACCCAAAATGCCCAGGGGAGAAGGGCGGGAGGGGCCCACCGCCTGGGTCCAGCTGCGACTGGGAGCTGGACGCACTGCTGAGTTTCCAAACGCAGGAGCCAAGGTGGTTCCTGGGAAGGAAAAGCAAAACAAATCAAACGTGAGCTTCGTTTTTGCGCGTGGCCATCAGGAGAATATCAGGTTATATTTCCAGTACAGCGTGTGGCCGTCAGCGGAGGGGTTCTCTGGCGATCTCATCAGTTTGAGAGAAGAACTTGACATTCAAGACTAGATCTGTCTCTGTCTCTCTCTCGCACACATATGTTCAGGATTTCTCTGCCGAAATTATTTCGATAATTTCTTCAGTGAAAGACTGAGTCTGTCTGCATAGCCACAACGGGTTCGGAATGGAAATGATGCTGAGGGTACCAGGAAATTCGCAGTCCTTGCCCTGGCGCCCCCCAATCAGGACCAGAGTGACCAGTGCGGATCTAAGGTTGCTGTCACCGTGACTTGATCGTTCTAGACGATCCCATTAGTGTGAAAAAAGGCACAAGCTTTAAAAACCCGTGGGACTAAAGAATCACAGGCCACAGTCCCTCTGTGGCGAGAAGAAGAATCACAGGCCACAGCCCCTCTGGCCACAGCCTGAGGAAGGCGGCGGTCTTCGGCCGTGCACTTGGGATTTGTGTCCCCGCAAATCGCAGGCTAGTCATCAAAAAACTGAAAATAAACCTTCCTTTTTCCATTGCTTATTTGAAAATTTCAGAATAAGGTAAGCTGAAGTGAGTTATGTCCGGAAGCTTCCTGAGTGAACAGTGTTCTCAGTGATTTCTACGTGAATGCTGACCTATTTTAATTTGCATTTACATCAGAGTGATGTCCATGGGAGGAAGGAAAGGGGATTTTCCAGTGAGCGG
>PVJI01027389.1:0-17714 GCA_004026765.1 Micronycteris hirsuta
TGAGTGGAGGTGTCAAGTGTATTAATTACACATCATTGTTAATAAGAGGGGGTATAGCTCAGGGGTAGAGCATTTGACTGCAGATCAAGAGGTCCCCGGTTCAAATCCGGGTGCCCCCTCTGAGAGTCTCTTTTTCCTCCTTGAGCTGAACTGACAAGTCAGTTCTATGGAGACCGTACTCTAGTCCCCGCACAGGAGGAGGCTGGCGGGAGCCTATGGAATGGAGCCTTTACGGCCGTCCCTTCTGACTCAGGACCCAGGCAGGCCCTGGGCACAGCCTTGAAGGCCAAGGACAAGACCAAATCCATCCCCAATGCCTCCTTCGAGGGTCTGTTTCCTGGGACCCCAATGGGACCAACTCCAGTATCATCCAGGGTTCAGTCCAGAGACAAAAACTAAACCAGTTCTTTCAACAGAATGTCATATAAATGATTGTTAACCAATATATCAATGTCCTATAGCTTCTGCAACAAAGTACCACAGCGTGGGTGACATAGACAACAGAAGTGTAGTGTCTCACAGTCCTGGATGCCAGCGTCTGAAATCAAGGTGTCAGGCAGGCTGTGCTCTCTCCGAAGGCTCCAGAGGAGGGCCCTTCCCGGCCTCCCTCCAGCTTCTGGTGTTTGTTGGTGACCCCTGGCCTTCCTTGGCTTGTAGATGCTTCTTACATGTGCCCTGACTGGGGATTGAACATGCAACCTTGGCATATCGGGACAATGCTCTAACCAACTGAGTAACCTGGCCAGGGCCAGTTCCATCTTTGACAACCCTTTCCAACTAAGGGCACATTCCTGCACACGGAGGGCAAGGACTTCAACATATCTTTGGGGGGCGCATAATTCAACCCACAACAACCAGGAATGAGAATTGAAAGGGCAGAAAGGGAAGACTAAGTGTCACAGAGGGAGTTTCTGCAGAAGCATCCAGGACTCCAGGGCTGCGGGGCACATGGAAGGGGACGAACTTGTTAAACCTTACACACGTGGAGAGCCTCTCGGGGATCAGGGACTCAGGCCCCAAAGGAGGGGCTGCTGTCCCTGAGGAGTCAGGGCGGATGGACCTGTGAGCACCACCCTGGTGGTGGCAGTCACTGCTGTAGCTGGGCTCGCTGTCGCTGCCAGGGTCACTCCCAGGAAGGAGCCCAGGAAGGGACAAGTGCTTCTCCCTGCTCCTGCCTTCCTTCTCCTTTGGGAGCCCTTTGGGCAGGACCAACCCAGAAGCTCCCAGCAAAGGAGCAGCGTGGTTCCCAGGGGCCCTGACCCAGCATCACGGAGCAAAACAGAGAGAGGTGGACCTGGGACAAGAGACTGCCATGTCTTCTGTTGTTTTTCAGACATGTCTCCGTCTCCTGCAGCAGGGAAAGGGTGGGCTGTGTGGAGATCTGGGGCACAGGGACAGGGGGCACCTGTGTCCTCACGTGTGGCCTTCTGCAGGGGCTCTGGTCTGTACCCACTGAGTGTGTCCCATCTTTGAGGGGCTCTAGACTGGGCCTGACCACAGGGACTTAGAGTCTGTTCTCAGGTGCTCAGCACAAACCCATTACACAGATGGGACTGTAGGTCCTTCCAGCTGTCAGGGGCTGCTCCTCAGGTTACTGCCCCCCTGCAGGGCCTGACGGTGGAGAGGCTGTGGAGCTGTGGGAGGAAGGGACCTGTCATTTCTTCCAACGTGGGGGGATGAGTTAGCAGTAAAGCAGGTCTGGCAACTCAGCCAGGCCACGCGGAAGGGGCATCTGGAGCAGAAGCTCTGGGTGTGGCTGCACAGGCAAAGGGTGCTCATCAGGCCTCACTGGTATGGCAGGGGGTATAGCTCAGGGGTAGAGCATTTGACTGCAGATCAAGAGGTCCCCAGTTCAAATCTGGGTGCCCCCTAGCATTTTAGTGTCTGAAGGTCACAAAGGAGCTTCAGTTTTCTCTCCTCTTGCTGAACCTGGCCTCTGAGTCTTCCTGCAGAGGGTGAAGAAGCAGGCGGACCCCTCCCACCCAGCACAGGGCTGCTCTGCTCAGGTGATGTGTTTGTCCAAGTCCTGGGATCTTTCCACTGTCCCCTCGCCGGGTCCCCTGCTCTCCAACGTGAATGTGATCTCCTGGCTGAGGCTGAGGACTTGGCCTTCACCATAGCCAGAGAGAAACCTGCGATCCCTGTAAAGGAACAAGAGTTGGGCAGCTGGTCGGCTTCTCATCAGTTGCCCAGGAAGCCAGAGATGGTGCAATGCCGCACTGCACGTGTTGAGAAGAAACAAGAGTCAGCTCTGAATTCTATTCCCAGCTAAACTGTTGTCTTTATTTTGCCTTCCCTCAGGAAGGGTATTTTGCCTGGGTGTAGAATTTTACATTTGCAGTCACTGGATTTCAGGACACGCAGTTCCACTGCCTTCTGGCCTTCCCCGCTGCTCGGGAGAGGTGAGTTGTCACTCTCGCTGACGCTCCAGTGACAGTGGTGTGTCTTCTTTCCCCGACGCTGTTTTCCTGCAGTAACTCCAGGTCCAGAATTAATTTTGTTTCCTGTGGTTGAGGTTCACGGGGGTCCTCGAGTGGAAGGACTGATCTTCCATTCGTTGCGAGGTGGCACCCTCGGGCATTTTCTCCTCAGAGGCTGCATCGACTTCGTTCTCCCTCCTTTCTCCTCCCTGGACTCCATCTAAGTGGACGGTAGACCTTCTCCCTGCACCCTCTGTAACTGTCACTCTCTGTTCTGTTTGCCACACTTTCACCTCGCCATGTTTTATAATAAAAAAAATGAACATTGCGCCCTGGCTGGTGTAGCTCAGTGGATTGAGCGCAGGCTGGGAACCAAAGGGTTGCCGGTTCAATTCCCAGTCAGGGCACATGCCTGGGTTACGGGCCAGGTCCCCAGTGAGGGCCATGTGAGAGGCTATCATATATTGCTGTTTCTCTCTCTCTATTTCTCCCTCCCTTCCCCTCTCTCTAAAAATAAATAAAATCTTAAAAAAAAGAAAAGAAAAATGAACATTGCCTTCCAGTGTTCCAATTTCCTGATTTTCTCTCTGGCCGAGTCTTTGAGTTGAGTAGAACACAGATATATTGATTAAGTTTTTAATTTTTGTTATTGAATATTAGATGAAAATGCTCTATGTGGCTCTATTTTCAAATCCTCTTAGCTACTTAAAAAAAAAATATTTATTTTTAGAGAGAAGGGAAGGGAGGGAGAAATAGGGAGAGAAACATCAATGTGCGGTTGCTTCCCATGTGTCCCCTACTGGGAACCTGGCCTTCAGCCCAGGCATGTGCCCTGACTGGGAATGGAACCGGGACCCTTTGGTTCACAGGCTGGTGTTCAATCCACTGAGCTACACCAGCCGGGGCCTCTTAGCTATCTTTAAAGCTTTCCCTTTTCTTACTGAAATTCTCCCCTGGCTGTTGGCTCCCTGAACACAGCAAGCTCTTCGCAGCAGCCACGGCTCCGTGCTTCCCCACGGCCGTGACCTCAGCAATGGCCGCCAGGTGACCAAGAACGTGAGCCAGCCGAAGCACAGTCACTGCTGCGGGCACCTCACCAAGTACACCAAGTTCATGCGGGACGTGGTCAGAGAGGTGTGTGCCTTCACCCCGCCATAAGCAGCACGCCATGGAGCTGCCCAAGATCTCCAAGGACAGGAGGGCCCTGAAATACATCAAGAAAAGGGTGGGAGACCTTGAAGTGGAGGGGGGAGCTGAGCGGTGTCCTTGCAGCCACGCGGAAGGCAGCAGCCAGCAAGAACGGAGCCCCATCCCCTGTGTGTGGTAAAACCTGGTACTTTCCAGCGTCTCTGGCAGTTCCAACATGAAACGTTCCCGTGTTGTGTTCTGTGGTCTGTGGTTCCTATTGAATGTTGTGGATGGTTATTTGATAGTGAACCCTGACTATGTGTTGAACATTGGATTCAAAACTTTATCTGTAGCCCTGGCAGGGTGTCTCAGTGGGTTAGAGCATCATCCCAATAGGCAAGGCTGCAGGTTCGATCCCTGGTCAGGGCACATACAAGAGTCAACCCATGAATGCATCAATAAGTGAAACAACGATCTGGTGTTTCTCTCTCTCTTAAATTAATAACTAAATAATTTCAAAACCTTCATTTGTAGAATGAATTTGAGGCTGGGTGGAGATAATACTGTCCCTCATTTGTTTTTGTCTTTTTCTCTTTTTCAGGTATCTGTGGGACTCTAGCAGTCAAGATACTACCACAAAATTTCAAGGTCTGAGTTTTGGGGGCCATTCCGATGGCACAAAACCAGCCACAAATTCTTGTAGCAGCGGTTTCCTTCCAGTTCACCCTTACCCTATGGGGTGCTAGCTCAAAGCCAGCGATGGTTTCACCAGTGTCCCTACTCCGGGTGGCCCCGAATTCTGGCTTCTTTCCTCCCCGTCCTGAGCGGCTTCCAGAGGTTCACTTAGCCTCCCCGCTGCCTCTTCTGGACCAGAACTTCATGCAGAGATAAAGCAGCTTCTGGAGTGGAACTTCAACTTCCTGTCTCCTATCCTTTCCAAGCCTCCATCTAGTATTTCCTGTTTAACCAGTCAGCTCTTTGATGCTTTTAATGCGATGTTTCCAATAGTTTTCCAGCGTTTTTATTTGTCCTTGTAGGAAAGATTGTTTCAAATTACCTTGTTCATTAAGGAAGGTGGGGATTCCTCTCCAGGACTTTTTAGGCCCCTTAAGTCTTCGCTGTATTTGAATTTAAAAAATATCTTATGTAAAGTAGAATCTACTTCTAAGCATTTTCACCAAGGAAATACTGACCTAGAGTAGAAAAGAAAAAGGGGTAGGAGAGAAAGGCGAGGGGAGGGAGTGTCAGGGGTCAAGTCCCTGGTAGGGCAGCTCCCCTGAGAAATCCTGAGACAGGACAGAGCCTTGGCTTTGACGCGGCTCTCACACCCTCAAGGCTGCCTCTGGGAAACAAGCGGTAGCAGCAAGAACTAAGAGACAGCCTTCCTTCTGGAGATTACAGTGAGGGGAAGGAAAACGAGGTCCCCACACCATCCACAAGGCGGCAAGAGCCCCGCGTGGCTGCGCCAGCTTCGTCAGCCTCTTCACTTTAATGAGACCGCAGCAGCCACTGTCTGGATTTTTTATCACAGTGGTCGGATGTGGGAGGAAGAGGCAGAAATTTCAGCACCAGCTTCAGTAACTGAAGGGGTCAAAGAAATAGGGGGCACCTGGACTTGAACCAGGGACCTCTTGATCTGCAGTCAAATGCTCTACCGCTGAGCTATACCCCCACTTACATGTACTCTTTCATTAGCACCTTTTCACCCACGGCACTGCACCCAGGATAGCTCTGTGCCTACATGTCAGTGCTTTTCCTGCATGTCCCAGGAGGTGGCCCGTCTTCTCACTCCAGCCCGCTCTCTCGTCTCTCCTTCTCTGGCCCACACTGGTCCCCCTCCAGCCCTCCTCTTCCTCAGGCTGTGGGAATGGCACCAGCCTTTACCCCTGGAAAGGCCATTTGAGTCTGTCCCAGTGTTTCCACCTAAGCCGGCACATGCTCCTGAGGACAGTCGCGGTCAGTTCTGGGTCTCCAGTGGCCCTCCCCCTCAGTGCAGGGAGAGCCTTGTCCTCACCCCAAGGCCTCAGGAAGGGCACCCTTGTTCCACCCATTCATTCATCCAGTCACTCAACGGACACGGAGCCTGTGAGGCGCCAGGCCCTGCCATTCACGGTGAGGACACAGAGACTTCAAACACTGTCCTGGCTCCCCAAAGAGTCTTAGTCCCATAGGAGATGAACCCATAAGCCACAATATTTCCACAAGAGGGGCAGAAGCCCAAGAAGAGAGCCAGGGGAGCAGAACTCAAGGAGCTACCCTGCCTGGGGAGTCAGGAGGGCCTTCCTGGAGGAGGTGGACCAGGAAGGGTTTGCTGAAAGAAGCTGGAGAGGCTCTCGGGCCAAGGGAGGAATGAGAACAAAGACCAAAGACCAGGCATGGCGGGAGCTCAGTGAGGCCTCAGGCTGACGTCACACAGAAGGCGCGTGCCCACCAACCCAGGAGACGCTTTGGGGTCTGGGCTCCTGCCAACGCAAGGGGTGGGGCTGAGCCACGGTTCCAGGGGAGAGGCCTGTGACACACAGCATGACCCCAATGAATGCTCACAACCACGCTTCTGTCGTCTAATTCTAACATAGGTTTGGCCAGGACAGCCCAGGAAGCACCTGGGACACAGCAGAGTCAACATGGGGAGCGGGGGGCCAGCGGGGTCTGGGCCTGCTGTGCGTGGCAAGAGCAATCACTGGCCTCCTTATTCACTACTTCATACTAAAAGTCAGTTTGGCAAGGGGGCACCCGGATTTGAACCGGGGACCTCTTGACCTGAAGTCACATGCTCTACCCGAGTTCAGGTATGCCTCTTGAACTGTGCCCCGGCTGCTGTCTGTGGACTCTCACAGCCCAGCTCCGGGTAGCAGGTGTGTCACCTCCTACTGGCCCCCTTCTGTGCGCTGGACTCACCCTTCCTTGTTCCCTTTTCTCTCCCTCCCACTCTGGCTCCACTCCCCTCTGCCACCAGGGGTCTGTCTGCCTACGGTGGGCAGTCACTGCCTTTCCCAGCCTGACAGAGCCCTGGTCCCCTCCTGCCCTCCCGCACCGGGCCACTGAGGGGCAGGGAAGTCTCTGCATGGACAGAGGGGCAGGTCTGGGACAAGAAGCCGGCCAGGACACCACACCCTGAGATAGATGGCCCCTTTCTCCCCTTCCGCCATCTGCTTCAGCCACTCAGCGCCTTCCAGCCACTCGGCCTGACCAACACTGGAGGGAGGAGGTGACCTCGCACAGGCCAGGGGGCCTGGCTATTTTCTGGAGCGTCATCCTGGACACACACCTAGGTTGCGTGATCGATCCCTGACCCAGGCACCTGCGGGAAGCAACTGATTGATGCTCCTCTCTCACATCAATATTTCTCTCTCTCTCTCTCCCTTCCTCACTCTGTAAAATCAATAAAAACATGTCCTTGGGTGAGGATTTCAAAAGGAAGAAGAAAGAAAAAGGTAAACCAGCTCCAGATTCCCTTTCAAGGGGAAAACTAATTTGAGGCGGGTGAAGCCATGGCCACTGGCTTGTGGGCCCCCAAGAGCATGAAGAATCCAGTTTCCGGGCTTCACAGCAGAGCCAGCAGCTGCATGAGCAGGGAGATGAGGAGGCGCAGAGAGGCGACTGTCCTCTCATCTGAAAGGCTGGCGCTGGGGTGGGGCACAGCCGGGGAGAGCTCCCCCACACCTCCCCTCACCATAATGGAAAAGCCAGAAAAGGTTTTGAGGGCCCGCTCAGTTCTTAAGGGACTTTAACACGGGGACCCCACCTTTCTGTTTCACAAACGAGGAAGCCACGGCCCAGAGCTGACAGTGAGTCTAAGGCCCTAGCAGGCGCCAGCCTCCCGAGTCCTGGAGGTCCGCTCTGCTCCTGCACCACGCCGGGTCCCTTGGCTCATTTAGGAGAAAAGAACTTTCTTCCGACATACATTGCTGGTCAGAACTCACCAGGCCTCGCCAGGGGCCTGGCACCTGTCATGCTATGGAAAAAGGAAAGGGGGCGCTAGTGCCTTGCGATTTCTCATGTTTGGCTTTCAAGAGCACTTGCGTTGATACAGGACATCAGCATGGGCAAGCCGGGCCCTGAGGCGTCCCCAGGAAACACCTGAGACCAGCTGTTGCAGCTGAGGGTTAAGATAGGAGCAGCCACCTTTGCACCATATCCGGTTGGAGCGCTTACCGACAGCCAGCCCTGGCGTGTGGGGCCCCCGGAGAAGACAAGCAGGCTCCACCGCAGGGAAGTGGCACCTCCTCTTCCCAAGCCCGGTGGAGCCTGCCTGCGTTGTCACTGACTTGCACAGTCACTCCTGCCCCAGAGACGACGGTGACGTTACCACCTGCGCCCAGCTCTGTTCATGACTTTGGGAGACGTATGAAGGTTTTGGTGGGCGGGGGCGGCAGCAAGAAATGGCATAGCCAGGGAACTGGCACCTGAATGCCGTCCACCTCACACGGTGCCCGACCAATAAGACGACCCAAACAGCTGAGAAGCCATGCACTCCAGCTTCAGACTCGCTCGCCCCGAAGCCGGTCCGTAGGCGGCACCCGAAGCGGCGAGACTTAGGAGGCACAAGGAGCTGGCTGCTGTCGGGGCCACTCCCTGAGGCCTGCTGCCGCTGCCTGACCTTCCCACTTGACCCCTGTTGCTTGGGTAAGAATTTGTCTCACTGAACTATTATTATAAAGCCCAATGGGAAAGTTCCCTGCCTCTGCACCCATGGGGCCCTCACTCACTCCACAAAATAAAAGTCCTTCCTAGAGGATTTGGAGGGAATGGGCTGCAGATTGACATGGAAGAGAGAAGCGGCCTTGAACCTGAGAAAATGAAACCAGGCCTCCTGTTTGTCCAGTTGCTGCTGAATCTGTGGTGACCGTGAGGACCCCAGACGACCCCATGGGGAGGCAGGAGGCCCTGGGGCCACTACCCACATTGACGAACCAGGAACACCAGGCTGGAGGCGGTCAGAAGACTTACCCAGATCCCAGGTCTAACTCTGCTGGAGGCCCAGGTTCTGGGAGGGTGACAGCCCCCTCCTCCAACCTGACAAACCATCCAGCTGGCTGACCGGCCTCACTGAAACCAGGGTCCTTCCCTCGGGAGGAGCTTCCTGAGGCACACCCTCGAGGTGACACACGGGCATGGACCATGCACACCTTCGAACACTGAGACCGTGCGGACATGCCATCCACTCTGGGCTTCAGGTTCCCCTTCCCTGCTGACAACCAAGGTCAGTCCATACCCATTGCAGGAAGGCCCAGGAACGGGGACTCACTCTGGGCCAAGGGGCACACACCTGGGAGGACAGCAGCGGAGGCAGGCCCGTCAATGCCCAGGGTGGTCTGCGCAGCTGAGCCCCCGCCCCCGCCCCCAGCAAGCAGGTGGCGGAATAATCCTGCTGCTCAGGAGTCTTAGTCCTTATACAACCACACACATTTATAAAAGCACCAGAAAAGTTCCATAAGGAGAAAAAATTTCCAAATAACGAAGTAGGAAAGTCCAATCTCCAGTGCCCGTTCTTCCGGCTCTGTCCACTCTGCTGTCTCTCATGGCCCTGCAGGCCGGACCCAGGCCTCTGGGCACAAAATCAGCAGCCGGGGGCCTCAACCCATCATTCCTTCCTGCGGGGAGACCCCCGGTCTCTGGTCCACGTCCTGTCCGTGGAACCTGGCGAAGGCCCCCACCCAAAACCTGGCATCCCCTACGCCTTAAGGGGTCCTTGATAAGTCAGGAATGTGGAAAACACAGCAAAGAGTGACAGGCTCAGAAAACAGGAAAGGGGGACAACTGTCACACTCATCACTGTCACCAAAACGGCTGCTGTTTCCTATGTGAATGAAAAGGAAAAAACCTCTCCAAAGAAAGCATCCCAGAGTGAGGAGCCAGATCAGGCACCGGGAGAAGGGCCCGGCAGGCGGAGAGCAGGCCCTGCCGCTGCCCGGGGCTCCCGCCTGGTCAGCCCTCCTCCGAGCGGCTGGGCCGGGGCCGGGGCCGGCCGCCCAGGCGGCTGGAGGCGGCGGGCAGGTGCGGGCCGGCCTGGCCGCGGGCGTGGGTCTGCATGTGGATGGCCAGGTGGTGGTTCCGGTTGAAGGCCCGGCCGCACTGCGGGCACTGGTAGGGCCGCTCGCCCGTGTGGATGCGCTGGTGCCGGAAGAGGTCCGAGGGCCTGCGGAAGGCCTTGCCGCAGTAGGGGCAGGCCGGCCAGCCCTGGCTGTTGCCCGTGTGCAGGCGCTGGTGCAGCAGCAGGCTCTTCCGCCGCTGGAAGAAGCGCAGGCACTCGCTGCAGTGGTACACCTTGGTGGCCGCCGGCCTCCGCCCTGCGAAGGTCCGGCCTGCCAGGGAGCGGTGGCCCTCGGGCTCCTCCGGGAGCCAGCGGATGACGGGCCCGGGCACCACCACCTCCCCCGGCTCCAGCGTGGAGGGCGCCTCGTCCCAGCCGGCGGGCGCGCCGCCCCGGGCCTCCCGCGCCTCCCCGTCCACGTGGGTCCGCTGGTGGATGGTCAGGTTGATCTTCAAGCGGAAGCTCTGCCCGCAGTCGGGGCAGGGGAAGGCCCGCTCCCGCCGGCGGCGAGGGAGGATGCGGGGCGCCTCCCCGGCCGCCCCTGCCGGATGAGGCCGCCGGTCCCGGGCCCGCACCCTGGGGGCTGCCTGGGCATGAAGCTGGTGGGGACCCCCAGCCCTGCTGCTGGGCCCCTCGGGGACTGTGTTCTGGGCGTGGCCGGGGGACTTCCCCGGGAAGAGCTGCTCCGCCACCATCTCATCCTCAGACTGCGCCTCTGTCTTGATGACCACACCAGCAGCTCCACCTGCGGAAGGGACCCTCCGCTGACATGCGGCCCGCTTCCTGTGCCTGGGTGGGGCCCTCCAGGCAGGGCCACAGCTGCCTGCCCTGCACTGCTCTGCCCCGCTCTGCCCCACTGGGCCTGCACTGCACCCTTCCCCTCTCCGGGCTCACACAGGCAGGGTGCAGGGACCTCCCCACTCAGCCCGCCCGCTGGCACTGCCTCCTGAGGTCACCCCGTGTGCTCAGGAGGCCTCTGCCTGTAGGACGTCAGACTAGAGGAGACAAAGCCGCGAACCACCTGGGCGCCAGGAGGTCAGGGGTCAGACCCGTGGGAGACAAATAGATGGGAATGACGGGGAGACAAGGACAGGCAGAGACCATGGACCCCAAGATACGGAGATATGCTGCCCATGCAGGACCCCAGGAGCCCTGACGACTTCGGTTCTGCCCTCCGAACTACAAGGAGCCCTGCGGGCCCCGCTGCCCCCAGACTGGGCGGGAGGCCTCAGGCCTCCAAGGGCTGTGTGACAGCCACACACAGAGCTACTCACCCCTGTAACAAGGCCACACTGCCACTGCTGGCACTGTGATCTCAGTGACACACGGAGGCATGAGGACCCAGGCTTCCTGGCTGGGCCCCAGTGGGCCACACTTGCATCTGAGACGGGACTGAGGCAAGGGAGCTCCCAAGACCCAGAGGCGAGAGGGAGGGGCTAAGGCGGCAGGAGCAAGGGGTCCCTAACGCGGGGAGGCGGGTCGGCTGTGGAGCCCTGCGGAACATCCTCCCAGAGCCTCCAGCTGCTGTTCCCTTCTAGTCTTCTCTGCACTCAGCCCCCAGCCCCCTCCCCCAGCCCCTGGTGGCTTCAGCTGCTAGACCACAAGGTCTGCTCAGAGGGTGACTGGGACCCCTGCCCTCTGCACATTACGATGAAAATCTTCAGCCTTTCACGAGCAACGTCCAAGGTCTAGGGCAAGGGTCATTTCTGTCCTTGCAGAAGCTTGAACTTAACCCACAAGCCAGGAGACCAGGTCACGGCAGGGGGCCTTCCCTGGTGGGCCTCCGGGATAGCACCCAGTGGCAAGACCTTGGGCCCTCTGCTCCCTGCACCTAGCCCATGACCCTCACCACTATCTCAGGACAGAACTTTACTTCTGTTGGAAGTGACCCCCTGGTATTGTTAGTCCTACAGCTGCAGAAGCGGTCAGTGTCTACAAGAATCATCTAAACTTTGGGGTAAGATAGTGTTGCGTTTAGTGGGGTATGACGGTATTCCTGAACTTCGGGATTAGTGAGGGTTTCCAGTCTATTCCTTGTGAGGCCACGGTCCCCAGACCCCTTCACGTGGGCCCACCTGCAGCTTGGTGCCACCATGCCACAACCTGGCGGCGGGCCCAAATCTCACCCTTGCTTCCCACCAAAGCAGGCACCAGGAGGGGACCGGCGGAGAGCTGGACCCCTTTCTCTGGGGACAGAAAACTTGCCCCAAGGCCAGAACGGGCAGTAATCACTGTCTCTTTCTTGCCCACGACCGTGTCAGCGTGGTTTAGAGAAAATGCACAGATACCAAGTGGGAACTAACTGCAAATCGTGGGCCACCACGCACAAGCTGTAAGACACTGAGGCCGTGAGCCCGGGCCACCCCATGGCAGCTGTGGGGCCCTTCTGCGCCAGACCACAAACCAGGCAGTATGCAGCCAGTTTCCAAGCGGCAGTCTTCCTGCCAGGCCAGACCGCGGGCAGGGAAGACCAGGGCCATGGAGAACCTGGGTAGCAAGGGAGCGGCCCTCAGGAGAAAACCTCTAGCAGGTCCCCTCACCCACTCCTAAAAGGCCCCCGAGCTCCTCAGAGGCTCTGCTGTGGCCACAGGGCTTTCCCCTCACTCACCTGGTCCTGTGCTGGGCAGAAGGTCCCTGGGGGCGGAGGCTGGGGACTCCCCATCTGAAGACACCTCCTCCTGCTTAACCGAGGACAAAATGCCGGTGCCCGCCGGGGGCCCTGTGGGAGAGACGGACTCCCGTGAGGGCCCTTCCCGGCCCCGGGCTCTGCAGGGTGACAGCCATTTCCCAGCGGGCCTGGACCTGCTCCGGCACCCGCCAGGAAGGGGGCCCATGCTCACTGCAGCCTCCCCTCCCAGAGGTGAGAGAAGAGCTGGAAGGCCACGCCCTCCAGTGCCATCAACTGGTCCCTTGGCACCTGAGTGTCACCCCGATGGGCCTCAGATGCCAAAAGGACAAAGGGTTTGGGGAAGCCCGGGGGCACAGTGCCAGGTCCATGACAGAAAAGGGACAATGGGAGGGTCCTACCTCTCCTTACACAGTGGCTGGGAAGGAGGGATACAGGGACGGGAAGGGTGTCACCTCCAAGCTCAGGGAGGCCACACTCAGTGGGGGAGGGGCAGAGAAATAAGTGAAAAGCCAGGCTGGCAGAAAGGAGGAGGCGTGGGAACCCAAGGGCACAAAGCTCAGGCTGAAGACAGAAAACACGGCTCTGAATGATCTGCTGGATGCTAGACTAGTGCCCTCTGAATTCCATTTCTGTGGGGGACGGACAGGAGTTTCCTTTCAACAGGAGCAGACAGAGGACACCGGGAAGGGCGACCGATGCCACACAGCTTCTCCCAGGCCTTCCTTCAGAGAGACGGCATCACCAAGGAGCACACAGGCTGGCCCTGTGCTGGGCGGGGACACACGCCTCCCCGTGAACGCAGCCACTGTCAAGAGCCCAGGACGGCCCTCGCGTGCCCCTCCCCTCCAGACAGACCAGTGTGCCCGGCTGCCAACACGTCCGAGGAGCCCACACCTCTGCTCAGACCGTCCCCCGTGCTGCAATGCCCTGTGCTCCTCCGCGGCCGTCTCAGCGGCCCCTCTTCCCGGAAGCCTGTCCCACTCAGCCCGGCCGGCCCCAGCCATGCCCCCTCCTCCCTTCTCAGTCTCGTTGCTGGGATGCCGGTCACACTGCCGCCCGCCCGGCAGGCCTCACTCACCTGTGCTTGTCCCTGGTGGGGGGCCTCTTGCTCCTGAGTCTCTCTGGTCCTTGGGGGCCTGCCTTTCTCCAGTCCCCTCCGGGTCAGACCTGACTGGGCTGGGGACGTGCTCTGGATATGGAGGGAGAGCAGGGACACACAAATCAGTGGCGCTGCGGAGACACGGAGGGCCCCCAGGGAGCCGGCAGCCGCTGGGAGATGGCTCTCTGCTCTCACTGGGACCTGGGATGACAGGCCAAACACAGGGTACGGTAATTAATAAACTCACCGATCATCTCGTGACTACATTCTAGACTGCACTTATCTGCTGGTACCAAGCAGGTCACAACAGGGCCGAGGGGCTGACCTTCCCAGGACTCCTGGCTCAGGACACTGCAGCCCTGGGCCCCAATTCCAAGTTCTCCACTAAAGTGGGGTGTGAGGGGGGCACCCCCAGGACTCTGGGTGGACTTATTTAAGATTTTATTTATTTATTTTCAGAGAGAGGAGAAGGGAAGGAGAAAGAGCAATGTGTGGTTGCCTCTCACACGGCCCTCACTGGGGACCTGGCCTGCAACCCAGGCATGTGCCCCGACCTGGAATCGAACCGGGACCCTCTGGTTCCCAGCCCGCGCTCAGTCCACTGAGCTACACCAGCCAGGGTGGAAGTTTGTATTTTTAAAAAGCTTCCTAGGGCAAAACAGATGAACAAATGCTTCACAGAATAAGAAGTCCAAATGGCCCATAAACAAATGAAAAGATATGCAGCCACACTCATCACAAGAGAGGCACCATTAAAACCACACTGTGACCTCAGAGACACTCCAAGAAAACTACAGACCAATATTCCTTATGAACATCGATGTAAAAGTCCTTGATAAGATACTATTGAACCACAATCAGCAGCCCATTCAAAGGATTAAACACCTTGACCAAATGGAGTTTGTTCCTGGAATGCAAGGATGGTTCGATGCATGAACCTAGATCAATGGATTACACTTTACTAACAGAATGAAGGGGGAAAAAAACCAAGATCATCTCAATTGATGCAGAAAAAGTATCTGACAAAATTAGACACCTTCATCTGATAGAAACACTCAACAAAGTAGGCACAGAAGAAAACGACCTCAACACAATAAAAGCCGTATAGTAAAAACCCACAGTGACCATCGTATTTAATGGCGGAAAACTGAAAGCTTTTCCTCTAAGATTTGGAACAAGGCAAGAATGTCCACTTTCACCACTTCCACTCAACAAAGTGATGGAAGTTCCAGCTGGAGCAATTAGGCAAGAAAAATAAACAAAAGGCATCCAAATTGGAAAGGAAGACAATTATTTGTTCACAGGTGATACGATCATATGTGCAGAAAAGAATAAAAATCCACCCAAAAAAGTTAGGACTAATAAACGAATTCAGCAAATTAGCAGGATAAGAAAAGTAAACATAAACAATCGGTTATATTTCTACACAGTAACAATGAACAAGTTAAAAAGAAAATTACAAAAACAAGTCAGTCCATTTACAATAATACAGAAAAGGAAATTCTTAGGAATAACTTCATCAAAGATGTGAGAGACTTTTACAATGAAAACTACAAAACATTCCTGAAATATTATCCCCCCATCCACGGAGGATACGTCCAAGCCCCCCCAGTGGGTGCCTGAAGCCACGGCTGGTACCAAATCCTCTATATTCTCTGATTTTTTCTATATACACATGCTTATGATAGAGTTTAACATATAAATTAGGCATGCTAAGAGATTAGCAACAATGACTGATAATAAAATAGAGTAATTGTAAAAATTTAGTGTCATAAAATTTATGTCAACGGCTTTACTTTTTAATAAAGTAAAATAAGGGTTATTTAAACACAACGCTGTGACCCCTTGACAGCCACTCTGATGACCCAGACGGCTACCGAGTGACTTGCGGGTGGGAAACACATACGGTGCGGGCACACTGGACAAAGGGACGATTTCCCTCCTGGGCAGATGCAGCAGGACAGCGCGAGACTTCCTCACACTACTCGGAACGGCACGTGATTTAAAACTTACGCATCGTTTACTTCTGGAATTTCCCATTCAATGTTTTCAGATCGTGGCTGACTGTAGGGAACTACAACCACGGAAAACAAAACGGTGAATGAGGGAGCATCACTGCCGACACCGAAGTGAGCAGAAACACATCCCGTGACCGTGGGTGGGTTGGAAGACTTCATGTCGTTAAGATGTCAGTATGACCCCCAGTAATCCACAGATGTAAGGAAATCCTTATCAAAGTCCCAAAGGCATTTCTGGGGGGCAGAAATAGAAACAGCCATCCTAAAATTCATATGGAATCTCGAGGGACCCCATATATCCAAAACAACCTTGAAAAAGAAGAACAAAGTCGGACGACTTCCTGATTTCAAGGCTTACTACAAAGCTACAGTAATCAAACAGTGTGGTACTGGCATGAATAGAACAGAGAACCCAGAAATAAACCCTCACAGATCTGGTCAAATGATATTTGAGAAGGGCGTGAGGACCACCGAACGGGAAAGCACAGTCTTTCAACCAACGTGGCTGGAAAACTAGATATCCGCAGGCAAAGAGTGAAGCTGGACCCTTACTAACACCACCTGCGAAAATGAACTCACACTGGGCCAAAGCCTGAATGTAAAACCTACAATATAAAACGCTTGGAAGAAAACATAGAACGAAAGCTTCATGACACTGGATTTAGCAACGATTTCTTGGATACAACACTAAAGGTACAGGCCACAAAAGAAACAACAGACAAACTGGACTTCACGACAAAGTTAAAATCTGTGCATCAGAAGACACTATCAACACAGTTAAACAACCCACGCAATGGGAGAAAATATTTGTAGATCCTCTATCTGGTACGGGATTAATAGACAGAATATATAGAGAATTCCTAAACAACTAAGAAACTAACAAGGTGACTCAAAAATGGACAAAGGACTTGAATAGACTTTTCTCCAGAGAAAACACTGCAGTAAGGCAATGACGACGGTCAGTAAAGAGCCCTGGCGGGTGTGGCTCAGTGGGTTGAGCACTGGCCTGTGAGCCAAAAGGTCTCCGGTTCGAGTCCCAGTCGGGGCACATGCCTAGGTTGTGGGCTGAGTTCTCCAGTTGGGGGCATGTGAGAGGCAACCACACATTGATGTTCCTCTCCCTCCCTTCCCCTCGCTAAAAAGCAAATAAATAAAATCTTAAAAAGTAATATAATGACATGAAAAAATTCTCAACAACCATGGGGAAATGCAAATCAAAACTACAGTGCAAAACTACTGTGAGCTACTACTTCACACTCATCAGGGTGACTTCTATTAAAAAAACAATAGAAAATAACAAGTGTGGACAGGAATGTAGAGAAAACTTGTGCACTGTTGGTGGGAATGTAAAACAGTACAGGCACTGGAAAACAGTTTGGTGGCTCCTCAAAAAATTAAAACTAGAACTACCGTATCATCCAGCAACTCCACGTCTCTGTATAGACCTAGAAGAACGGAAGGCAGAGCATCGAACAGGTACTTGTACACCCGTATCACAGCAGCACTATTGACAAGAGCTAAGACACAGTAAAAACCCAAGTATGCACTGATTGACGAAGGGATCAGCAAAATGTGGTCTATTCCTGCAATAGGATATTATTGTACCTTAAAAAGAAAGGAAATTCTTTTTCTTTTAAAATATTTTATTTTTATTTATTTTTAGAAAGAGGGGAAGGGAGGGAGACAGAGAGGGAGAGAAACAGCAATGTGTGGTTGCCTCTCACATGGCCCTCACTGGGGACCTGGCCCGCAACCTAGGCATGTGCCCTGACTGGGAATCGAACCGGGACCCTCTGGTTCCCAGCCCGCGCTCAATCCACTGAGCCACACCAGCCAGGGAAAATGTGGCAAACTCTCGATCACTGTTGAGTTTGGGTCATGATCATCTGGAAGTTCACTGTACTATTCCCTATTTTCATTTATTCTTTAAAATTCTATTTTAAAAAAAAAAGCTCCCCAAAAGATTCTGATACGCAGTCGACTTTGGAACCACGGTTCGACACACACCAGCTGCGGGAACGACGCGGGCCCCAGGCTCCCGGGAGAGGGCCCTTTCCACAAAGGGAAGCCTGTGCGTTCCAGGCCTCGCAGCTGCACGTCCTGCAGGCGGGGAGCAGAGGTGGAGGGGAACCAGGAGGGGGCGCCAACTCGGCGGCTGCGCCTGCTGCTGCTGTTGCTGTGGCAACAAGTGGTTCTGTGGGCAGTAAGTCCCCACCTACTATAAAACGCTCAGCTTTACAAAGCCTGGCACCCACCCCTGACCAGCCGGCCTGGGCTAGGGCGTGCCCCACCTTGGGTCCTGGGCCTGCGCTCCCTTCCTGGCCTCGCAGCACACCTGGGGAGCCCAGGAGAACAGGGACATGGCTCTGTTTGCCCTACCCATCTT
>PVJI01027390.1:7267-17850 GCA_004026765.1 Micronycteris hirsuta
AAATAAAGGCCTTTTTAAGTCATATAAAACTTCATAGATTTTTGATATGATCACAGCTATACATTCATTTAAAATTATCCATGGTATACATTAAAATTTTTTAATATTTGAAAAAACACACAAAAATCTCAATATACTTCCCATACTCCCTTTCTCAGAAAGCTATCAAAAGCAAGGGCTTTTAAAAAAATGAAACTTATTGGGGTAACATTGGTTAATAACATCATAAATGTCTGGTGTACAACTTTACTGTAAATATCTACCTACTCTGGGAACCCGTCTAGTGACCACCCTTCTGGTATTTGTGAGTTTCGCTTTGTTAGCTCATCTGCTGCTTTTTGTTTTATATCCCACATATGAATAAAATCATACAGTTCATATCCAAAAAAAAAAAAAACATTTTTGTGGGCCTCCAAATCTCACACGCCCTGGGCACCATGTCTCCTGCACCAGTGAAGTTAGCCCTGGGGCTCCGGGCCACTGCCCCCATTCTAGGCCACGCTGGCCTCCGAAAACACTGACCTGCCTGCCACCTCAGAACCTTTGCCCTTGTTGTGGCGCCTGGGGACTAGTGCCTGGGGCTTGATCCTCGGCCCGTGCCAGACTGGGGAGTCCTTTCACCCAACTCTCTGTAAAGCGGCTGCTCTCGCCCACGGTCCACACGGGATGTCCTCTTTCCTTCCGAGTGCTTGTCACGCCCTGGAACACCTTGTTGACTCGACAAATCAGCCATTGTCGGTCTTCTCCTGGGAGAGGCAGGGTCTCTGAGGGCAGCGACGTTTTTGCGGTCTCACCCGGGATGCGGTTGTCTGTGCCTGCCAATTTGTAGGTGCCCCGGAGGAGCCCCCCCCTCCCAAGGTGGTGCTGGCTAAGTTCCTTGTGTGGCCTCGGACACTTGCTGCGTGCAGATGCCCTGTCTCTCTCTCTTCTCTGTATCGGTGACTATCTTGTTGATAGATGCAAAGAAGCTCATACCACACCTGTGTTTTTCATGTCTCCTTTCTTTAAAAATATTTTCTGATTGTATTGTTTTCGTTTTGTTTGTCCTTTCTCCCCCCCCATTTTTGGTCATGTGTGTTTAGTGCCTCCTAGTAGCTATCTATTATTTATAATACATATAATACATATAATATCATATATATAGTTTATCATAATGACATGCTGCCTAAAAATACTAGTTTTATAAATTATATATCTAAATCTATCTAAACTATATAGATATATAGTTTTTATTTATTTATTAAAAATCTGTACATGTTTGACGCATAGCTGTAGATGACACATTGGGTTGAACTGTCCCCCCACCTCACCCACCCCGAATTCCTGTGCACCTGGAACGTGTGCACCTGACAGGTGTGGCATCGGGTCTTTGCAGATGTGATCGGGTTAAGTGAAGTTACACCGGATGGCGGTGCCTGGTGTGCTCACACAAAGAGGAGAGTTTGGGCACAGAGACCCTCGGGGGGCATGGAGACGGAGGCAGACGTGGGAGAGGCGAGCCTGTGCTCCGAGGGACGGCAAGGGCGGCTGGTGGCCACCGGAGCAGAGAGAGGAGCGTGGAGCCGATTCCCTTCTCGGGCCTCCAGTAGGACGCCGCCCTGCTGACTCGTTGATTTTGGATTTCTGGACTCCAGAACTGGGAGAGAATAAATTCCATAGTCCCCCAGGCCCTCCCCCGCCCCCCGCCCTGCTTTGTGGTAATTTGTCACTAGTCTTAGAAAATCAGTAAGTCCTTCTCAAGAAATGATACAATCACGGCTTTCTTTTCACAACTGGGCATTTTAAGATGGAGGGCCCCTGGATCCTCTTTCTGAATATCTTCATTTTCCAGGAGTGACAAAGTGTAGTGGGACTCAGGGCCCAAAACAGTGCCCGGCACAGAACAGACGCTCGAACCGTGTGCTGAAGGGGTGGCTTGATGAAAACTGTCTTCTGGGAGACACAACTACAGGACTTATGTTTTAAAAAGTTTGATCTTCCGTTACAGTTGACATTCAATGTTACTTTGCATTAGGTTTATGTGCACAGCGTAGTGGTGAGACAATCGTATCCTCCACAAATGTGTGCCCCTATTCTTTTCAGCGTCCACCTGGCACCACAGATAGTTATTACAATGTTATTGACTGTATTTGCTACGCTGTACTTTACATCCCCCGGACTATTTTGGCTTCCTTTCGTGTAAGTGGCCTGCTTCAGATGCAGTGATGGGGTGGAAACAGAACCCAGTTAGAAGGTCAGAGACCTGGGCTCCATTTCCAGGTTCTGCCTTCACCTTGCTATGTGGTCTTGGGCCAGTCCCTTCCTTCCTCTGAGCCTCAGTTTCCCCTAATTAACAGAGGTGGAGCTGGGGCTGGACCGGTGAACTTTGGGGGTGGGTGGGAGGGGAGACTTCCAGGTGGGGTGGTTGTCTAGCTTGTATTCAGACTGGGGACCTGGGGGTATTCGCCGTAGCTACTACGAGGGGCCCTCCCTGAGGAGAGGCTCTGACAGCACCCCCTGGCACAGGGCCTCTCTGGGTTCAGGGACTGGGGGTGGTGGAACCGGAGCTGGGGTTCAGCGTTCCGCCCTGACCCACTGCTGCTCACCTTCGCGATGTTTCTGCTGCTGTATGAGTCCAGCAGGTTTATAAATACCCTCTGGATCCGGATAACTTTCTCCGTCCGGGGAACACCTTCGTCGTCTTCAGCCATGGTGGGAGCCGCGCTGGTTGCTAAGAAGAAAGCGTCCCTTTGGTTGCTAAGGCAGCGGGATCGTGGTCTAGGGACTGCCCCGCACGGCTCTCCGGGGGCGGGGCCTAGGGTGTCGGGCGGGGCGCTCAGGGGTTGGGGCGGGGCTACTGGCTTTCCGCGCTCGCTCTGCTCTGTCCCACCTTGGGAGTCGCTCAGGTGTCCCCAGCCAGTTCTATCTGTCGCTGCGCCCTGTGCATGCAGCCAGGGCCCCGCTCGGGCCCTGCTGCACGCCATGTGCCCTCGGGCAGGTCGCGTCCTCTGTTCCTTTTCTTTTTCACTGGAGACTCTGGAAATGTCCCAGTGTCCATTTGACAGAGAGGACTAACACTGTGGATGAACCTGATGAGAAGGTAAAGCCTGCAGGCTCGGCCTCCCCGAAATGTCAAAGTTAACGTGGGATGGTCTGACCAGGAGGACGTGACATAATCCTCTGCTGCAAAGAAGAGCAGCTGCCTTGGAATTTCGGGTCCTGGATACCCGAAGGACAGTGTGGGCGGTCCCCAGTGGGCAGCCAGTTGCTGCTTGGTACAGGGGGCTCAGCTGGTATAGGGGTCTCTCCTAACAGTTCTGAAAGGCCTCAGGGAGTGGGTGCGGTGGGTGGGGTGGAAGCAGCTAGAGGCTGCTGTGTGGGGGATTCAGCCACCCACAAAGGGATGAATGAAATTCAGATTTTGACCTTTCCAAGTAAGATCGTACATGCAGTTGCTGAGATGAACTGACAAATGGAAAGATGACATCCAGCTTATTTCAGGGGTCATCACATCACAAAGGTCGTGGTGGACTCTGACCAAATCTTGCCATTTGTTGTCTTGGAATCGCCTGATGCTATGGAAGTATTTTTGGGTTTTACACATTAACTTGCTATATGTAAAAATGTAACACATGTAGCAATTTTTATTTTTTAAAATACTGGTTGCCTCAAAAATGGAGGTGGCCCGGGAGCTCCAGAAGACGACTTGGCTTTGAGTTACAGCTCTGCAGCTGTTCCCTGGAGACTTGGGACCCACTTCTAACCTTTCCGGAGCTGCTACACTGTTGCACTGGCTGTAAAAGGAGTGAACCCACCTGCCTAGAGGGCTGTGCGGAGTAGTTAAGACCAGCAGGAAAGCATCTTCTGAAGCGGTCTCCAAGGTGAAATGGCTTTTTATCCTGTAAACCTTAGGCACGCTGCTACAACTAGGAGCCTCGGTTTTTTGTTGTTGTTTTTTTGTCTCCACCCCCTTTTCTTTTTTATACATAGGTTTCATTAAAACTTCTGTTTTGATAAAATAATGAATGTTCTGAAATGTTGCAAACTCAGTTTGGGAGCGGCTTGCTTGCAGCAACGTTCTTTTTCAAAAATGATCAACAATAAAGTGCTGTCGATTTAAATAGAAAAATATTTATGCAGGACCAGTACAACACTCGGTGGGGTATTTTCAGCATTCTTTCAAATGACTTGTTAGATCAAATATGCTAGAATTCACTAGATGCATCATTTCCGGAATTTTGGTTCCCCTATGGATATGAAGCAGGTAGGTACTTTGGAAGTGATCAGCTGCTACTATACAAGCTCGTACCTGTGTTTCATTCTTACTGCTCACATTACTGGTCACGTGTAAATGTGCTAGCGCCATAGTTACAAGGGGGCGGCTTCTAGAGGTTTTTACAGATGGGTAGGTCAGGAAAAGAGATTGTGTTAATTCTGTTATACCAACCATCACATCCTTTACTGTATTCCTTCCCTGTTTCACAATCAGCTTTTTTATCACCAGAGAGCAGCAGATGCTTTTATTAACACACGCTGCACGGGGTAAGCTGGCGGCATTGGAAGACCCAGGTTCTGACCCCTCAACTGCTCACAGGTGGGCTTGCTGAGCAAAGCCCTCAGCCTGTGGTCTCAGCTATGTCACCACAGACTAGACTGGCTGGAGGCAGAGTTCTGGAGTCAAGGTGCCACACAGAACCTGTTTTCTCATCCCGTTCTCCTTGACAACACATTGTTTGTGAACCTGGAAGACAGCACGGTGGTGTGCAACAGAAGGAGATGTGAGCATGGTCCCACACACCCATTTGCTGTGTTGGAAGTGTGACAACTGATTCTGGACCTGGAGGGAAGGAGGGACAGGCCCCGTGAAGAAGGAGGTATGCACTGTTTTCACGATCATACCGCCTCCCTCCTGGGAGTGGACGCAACTGAGCCCAGCAGGGCGCTTTCTGCTGCACAGAAAAGTTCTCTGGATAGCTTGAATCCCACATCTACTGCATTTCCCTTCAACTAGTACTGTATTTTGCTGTGTATAATGTGCACTTTTTTGCCCATATTTTGAAGGAAAAATAAAGATGCACATTATACATGAGTGTAAGGATTACATACCATGGGTATAATAATCCCATGTATGGGATTATATATAATGTGGGATTATATGGGATTATTTATAGCGTGCACGAAAACATGGGTGCACATTATACATGGCAGAATATGGTGTATGCAAATGTAGAGAATTTGAAAAAGTAGTGAAAATGAAAATTACTTATCTTACCACCTAGTGAGATGTCCATGTAGAATATTTTATTTCATTTTCCTACTACATATTTTCCAAGTTATATATTTTTTCATTAAATTTTTCCCCTTTTCATGATTTTTAATGGCTGAATATTTTTCCATCAAGAGAATTATATAGCATACCATAATCGCCTTTAGAGCCACTCAATTTTTCATTAGAGAAAACGAACACCCTTGCAGTGTATCTGCTGAACCACTCTCCATGCTAGGTTGCTAGGGTAGAGCCAGCAGAGAAGTTCCAAGCTCTGGAAAGGCTCTATCACCCATGTTCTCCAGAAAGGTTTCACCAACATATCCTCCGATGGATGTAAGCGTACCCTCTCATTAAATCCTTACTGTACCATTGTACTTAAATAAGAGACGTGATTAAATTATAGGTGAAATTATCAGGTGGTATTTACCTTTGTTGAAGTACTGGTCAGGTTGAATCTTTCAAGTGGTTACTGGACGTCTATATTATTTTTCTGAGCTGTTTGATCATATTATCTGCCCATTCTCACTTTTTTTTAAGATTTTATTTATTTTTAGAGTGAAGGGAAGAGAGGATGAGAAACATCAATGTGTGGTTGCCTCTCAAACGCCCCCTACTGGGGACCTGGCCTGCAACCCAGGCATATGCCCTGACTGGGAATCGAACCTGTGACCCTTTGCTTTGCAGGCTCATGCTCAATCTACTGAGCTGTACCAGCCAGGCCCATTCTCATTTTTTTTCTTACTGATTTGTAAACATTATTTAGAGTTTTTCCCCCTTTGGAAGTGTAATAAAAGCTTAATTTATCTGGTGAAATTCTTTAAGCAATCTAGGGAAAACTGAGTTTTTAACATCTGTTTTACTAAATCTCTCTCTGTTCCTCTTTCATAGTAATGAGAAGAGCAACTCACCTCACGTTCAAATACTGAATTCAAAAACAGAAACAGAAGCTCTTGGAATCAATCATTTATGACAAAGTGAACAATTTCAATTTTTAAACATACAATCACTTTTTCTTCATACTTAAAAGTCAAACTGAATAAACAGAATTTATTCAGACTTTACAAATGCCCTTTACAGTTAGCCTGAGATTAACAGGCAAGTCCAACCTATAGTCAGACTTCACGGCCCCAACAGCCGAGCATGGACAGGAGGGCTGGGAACGAGCCTGCATTATCAAGCACGACGGAAGCATCCACCAGAGATGTTCGACAGTGAACAGTGCCCTGAACTGAACTCTGACCTCCTCAGGGCCTAAAAGTACCTAGTATTTCATAATGATTAAAAAAAGCCTGCAAATGACAAATTTCTGAAGGTGTGTCGAGATGCAGAATTTTAGTTCAGCATGTCTACAGCTGCTACTTTAGGCTATTATTAAAAAAACAATGTCCCCAAACCTTACTATTCAACATGTTCTTGAAAACATGAAGCAGCACGGCATAGTTTATTAAGTTTATAAATATCAGTACCTGTAATAAAATATAAAATACAGATTCTCCCTTTTCAAACAGGAAGTCTCGGAGTGCGTCCTTCGCCCTTTGGTTCTGAACCCGCACAATGCACTCATTGTACACTGTGGATTTAGCACTGAGACAAAACACTGGACATCTGCTGGGGGAGGGGAGGGGAGCGCTGTGGGAATACCAAAGCATTACATTATAGAAAGTAAATGTTGAAGCAAAAATACTTTCTGAATATATACTGTACATCATGTAAACAAACATTCATAATAAGAATCAACACAGGCCAAAATATTGTTTTTTTAAGAAATCAGAATCTTCTTTCTTTTAAATCCTACACATTGAAGATGCTTTTTGTTAAGAACGGAGCCTGTTCCTACATTTGCTTATGTGCTTAAATACCTTGGAAGAAGTAGTTATTACATTCATTTGCTAACGGTTTGTCCTCTTAGTTGGCTGGCTGTTGCAAACAAGGAACGCAGAACTTTTCAGTCCCTGTTGTTCATTTAATACTAGCTAAGTAATATATAATTAATTCATCTTTATCAGTCCATATTCATAATATAAATAGATTAAGTGAAGCAGTGAATTTCAAAATTTGTGCAGGGGAAACCAGTTGATAATTTGTTTCCAGTAAGGCTAGTACCAACGTAATTACTGTAACGTGAGTCCAAGCTGGCAGTGAACCCTGACTTAGCAAGCCGAACCGAAGTTTGCCTCTGGGTCACTTTAGTTCCTATGTGGCTGTGCACACACGGAATCTCCTATGCAATAGAGAGTGCTGGCGGCATCAAAGCCCTGGAGTAAGAGAGTGAAACAGTGATTCCGTTTTGAAATGCAGAGATACTACATGAAGAAATCTGAATGTCTTAATGGTGCTATCATAGCAATGGCCTCAGGATTCCCTTCGTGAATCAGAAACTAAGACAGATGATTTATTAGTCAATAATGTTCTGAGTCAAAAGCCAAATGGGAAGCAAGAAACGATGAAAACACAAAACCAAAGATGCATTTTCTCCTATGACCATATGCAAGAGTTTCAAGCTTATGCCAATATTTTGTTCCAGCCGTCGCCCCTCTAAATAGAAAAAGCTTGGTCACGACTGTCCGTCTCTTTTCAAAGCTTCCAGTCTCTGAAGGAGTGCGTTTCCGAAGGCGTCCCGGTAGGCAGGGCTGAGCGTGTCCAACAGGGAGTAGACTGTCTCGTGGTAGGGGGTGTGCAAGTGATCATCCACCTGGTCAAAAGCATAGCCCACCACCTGCAAGACAACAGTGACGTCAGCAATTAGAACTCATCTTGGTACAGACAGCAAAACCAATTGTTTACGTGGGTCATTCTCAAATGGCACCTTGTTAATCAACAGGTAAAATATGCGTTTTTAATACAATCTTTAATATTTAAGCAATTTCTAACTCAATAGAAACAACCCCTGTGAAATGCTCTCTTCATAATTTTCTTCTCTACATTTTAATCGTTTGATTGACCTACTCCTGGTCCTAGAACAAATGGCAAACAGAGAAAAAATTTAAAAAGCTTCACAAAACAGTGTTTTGTTTTCATAATCTAAACATGCTTCAATTTAATTACACATACACTGAGGTCTGCTACATACAGGCACTATAATAGATAATAAAGGACCAGTCCACACTTTTATCACTATTTATTTGGTTTGGCTTATTTTTATAAAGAATTCTGGGAAGTGTTTATAACTTTAATCCTGCTTTATAATGATGAGTAATCTGAAAGGCCATTTCACATTAGTAATACATTACTTACCCGACAGGAAAACAAGCACATAATTCGGTGAAATTAAAGGGAATGTTATTCTGCTGTTTTTTTTTTTTCTTTAAACGCAGCTAAAGCTTTAATTTCCACCAAGATTATGAAATAACACCAGTACAGTACAGGGCAAAATTACTTTGGTTTTTGTTGACTTGACTAAGCTTGTGAATTCCCTCTATAAAGCTGAATTCTTATGACATTTATCCAAGCCACAGAAGATGCACATTCATGTCATTAGAGACAGAAGCAGTGGTCTTGTTTGGATGAAAAGCACGGCAAACACCTGAGAACGATGACGCCCACCTCTCAGAGCCACGCTTCACGGCAGCACTTTCCACGGTGAACAGCAGCGCCCCCTACAGGGATGTGTCCACAGGGATGTGTTCCAAGTGGATGCCTGGAACTAAGGAGAGCACCAAACCCCATACAGACTGTGTTTTTTCCAATACACAGATACCGGGGACACAGTTTGATTTATAAATTTGGCACAGTAAGAGATGAACCAACCTAATTAATAAAACAAAACGATTACAACAATGCACCGCAGTATAAGTTTGGTGGCTGGGGCCTCTCTCTCTGACAAGCGATCTGGTAACAGACGGCAGTACGTGCGGAATGGCGGCCGCGCACACAGCAAGGACACACAGGACGAAGGGATGACTCCTGTCCTGGGCAGCACGGGGCAGGGTGGTGTGAGATTTTACCACACTGCTCAGAAGGGCATGCGATTTAAAATGTGTAAGTTGTTCATTTCTGCACTTTTCCATTTACTATTGGAGACTGGCTGACCACAGGGACCTGGAACAGCAGATGGTGGACCTGCAGGTCAGTGGGGGACTACTTCATCACAGTTCCGTCTGCCCCTCCCGCCCCTGTGAGGCTGGTCCTCTTAGGGGGCTGGGATCACGTCTTACTCACGGTTTCACTTCCAATTCCTGACACAGGGTAAGTGCTCAGTGAATTTTAACTGAATCAGGCTGAAAAGTTATTTAAAACCTACACGCCAGGCTTTA
Organism: Micronycteris hirsuta; assembly: GCA_004026765.1. Taxonomy (NCBI): domain Eukaryota; kingdom Metazoa; phylum Chordata; class Mammalia; order Chiroptera; family Phyllostomidae; genus Micronycteris; species Micronycteris hirsuta. The sequence goes on from PVJI01027390.1 coordinate 16,769, forward strand.
TATTAAGTGATCCGATCTTACTGTATACTTTATAATTACCCTCTGGTCCCTTTTAGTTTTTACATTTAATCTCCAGATTAGAGGTAAAGACTTGGACTTGGACAGGTTGCCTAACTTGCCCAGCTCACTCTGACTCACGTGTAAGACCTCTGACCCCGATCAGAGCTGCCGCACGCTTCACTGACATTAAACAGAATGAATTTATCCGGGGTCATTAATCTCCACTTTCGATTTGTCTATTTCTATTTAAGATCCACTTCTAAAGACTACAGGCTTTTAGTACAGATTTAGGGATTCAGAAAGGAGTGTACAAAAATTAGTTAATTCAGGTGTTGCTCCCTAAGCTAAGCAGCAATCCACAGGGCTGCCGCGAGGGCAGTGGAGCGGCTACTGGCTGTGCGATTCGCTTCAATGCACGTGACCCCTGACAAGGAATATACAGAACACGGGATTCACATGCATCTCAAGGGAACCGAATCTAGTGAAATAAAGAAACATTCATGCAGCCACTGAACATACTATTACATGACATTCTTACTTGCTCAGGCCTTGCCATCTACCTTGTAACTTGTGCAAATTTTGGGGATTACTCTTAACATATAGAGAAACAGAAACGTCACAGAACTTTGACTGAGATGGACTATGAACTAATTAGTAAAGTTAAAACTAAATTTTAGAGTTTCTAATGACTACTACTTTGTTCAGCAGGTCAAAATTTTTATAGTAGTTTTTTTAAATAAAAAGTTGGTTTTGGGGGGTACTTTCTACTCTTCTAGACTCAGAGTTCTGGTTCAAGGCCGTAAGGAGGTCACCCCGCCTAGAAACGCTCACACGCAGTCAAGAGCTCCTTGCAGTGAGGTGCCAAGAGAATACCCTGGAAACGTGGTGGGGGCGGGGGGCAACTGTCTGCTGTGACCGACTGTGAGTAACAGCAGAGCCAAGTGCGACGTCTGAACTGAAGAGACATGTCTAGGAAGTGGGAAAGGCCCTCCCAATACAGTGGCCGTGACACTCAGCCAGTGCGGGGGGATGCGTCCTTTTGGTGGACATATTTAACTTTCAGAAACAAATAAATTAATTTG
>PVJI01027391.1:0-17516 GCA_004026765.1 Micronycteris hirsuta
ATGCACAATTTTGAAAAGAAATCAATATAAAACCTTAACTGCTATATTAAAGAGAAAGAAAAAGTAATTTATAATAAAAATGGTTCAAATTTCAATACGTAAATGCTTATGGCTGCCAATACTAAATGTAAAACTTGCCCTCTGGGAAGGGTCCTGCAGACGGACAGCCACGGCTCCAGCAGGGAGGAGATTAGCGCTCAGGGAAATGCAGAGGCCTCCTGTTAACCAGGGGCGTAATGTGGACACTTATCTATTTCTAATTTTTGGCTCTATAAACAACGTTTTGGAGGAGATCTTTGAATATAGACATCTTTACATGCATCCTTATTATAATCACAGGATTATTACTGAAGCAAAATTACTTGGTGTATGCATACTTTCAAAACTGCTGATACAAATACACTGCTAAACTGTCTTCTTGAAAGGAGCGCCAATTTAATTCCCAACACTCAAAGTCTGAGGGATAGTTCTAAGGAAAAAAAGTAGCATAATCAATGACAATTTCATCGTAAGGTGAAAAAAATGGGAAAAAATTAAGACAAATAAAATAACCGTCCCAGAATAACTAAAACACCAGTTATATGGCTTCACGAATATTCTTATATTTACTGGTGTTTATCAGACAGAGAAAGATGGTCACTATCAGCTCTAGCTTTCATTAAAATATTGCCCTATCCAGGCAGGGTGACTAGGAAATGGTTAAACAAACTCGTGCAATGAGAGAGGGGAAGCAGCCTGGAGAGAGGTCTGACATTGATGGCGAGGGTAAGACTGCAAGACACTGAGGGACTAGGAATGGGCAGGAGGTGGGAGTCAGGCTAGGGGAGGATAGGGATTCACCTGGGAACCTCGCCTGCCTCTTTCTTCCCCTCCCCCCATGATCTCCTGAAGACAGTCTCTGGAACAGAGTTCAAATGGTTGGACAAGAAATAAAAATTATTTTAAAAACAGTGAAAAATGGAAATTAATATATCACAAAACAATTGGAAGACATGAGCAGAATGCTTCTTAAACCAATTTGGAAAAAAGCTATCTCCAGGCAAGCAATTCAGATTAAACGTATTTTTGTAACCAAGCAATTGTTTTCTAAGTCTTAAAAAATCATAGACAATACTGGAATACCGAACACTGGGATTTCACTCACTGTTTCCTAAATGCACAGCCAAAATGATTACTAAAACCAAACCAAACCAAAAACACTGACCCCATCTCCGCGTCGCAACCACGTCCACAACATGTACACCCTCACCTATGGAGGTGAAGATTACAACTGCCGCATTCTGCCCCACGCTGGGGTGTCTGGTGTATAAAGCTACTGCAATGTAAGGGAATGTCTGAAAACTTAATTTACAGTTAATTCACATCAAATAATAAAATCATTTACCCCATCAACAGGAGTTTTTCCTGGTGTAAAAGTCACTCGAACAAAACGCTTGTTGACGACTTCCAGTCTGTCTACCTGGAATTTTCAAAAGTTAAATATTCAAACACAAATTTACAGAAAAGACCTCAGATATTCTTTTAAGCTTACTTAAAGTATATGTATTTCAGACATACAAAGAAGAATAATGAATAGCATAAGGATGCACCACATTGCCGCTCTGGCTTGAGAAATAAAACATCACAAACACTCGTGAGGCCAACAGTCGAGCCCTCTCCTCCCCAGAGGCGGCCACTCTCCGCATTAGGCGCTGACCATCCCAAAGCACTCGTGCCACGCAAGTAAGTAATCCTAAACATACACTCACTCTTGCCTGTTTCGAAGCTCTAAAAATGGTCACGTTTGGTATGCATACTTCTACAATGCCCCCTTCCATCCTATCGTTATGTCTGTGAGGCGTACCCACGCTGACAAGTCAGGTCTATGGGGTACTCCGTTCTGAGCACACGGCAAGGTATGTATCCATTCTCCAGTTAACAGACATTTGGGCTATTTCAAAAGGTTCACTATCACAAACAATGCTGTTATGAACATTCCTCCTCACATTCCATAGATCTTCTTGGACACATCTTAAAAATTTTCTCTGGGACATGCACCTGTAGCTGGATCAGTAAGGCTGGGCTACAACTTCGATTTTACCAGACAGTGCCACGCTGCTCTCCAATTCACACTCCCTGGCAAAATATGCCTATTGCTCTGTATCCTCACTTGCTATTGCAGGATGTAATTTTTGCCACTCTATGGGTAAAAAATGGTTTAAACTTGTTTTTTCCTGTAACCTCCTAACTACATTGGATTTTAAGAACATGCTTAACCTCATCCCAGGGTCTTTGGCTGATTTGGAGCATAAGCTTGCTTCTTGCTGTAGTGAAGTCTGCCTTGGCAGGAAGTCTGGAAGTTATGAGTCAAACTGGAAAGTGAGGGAGCCCCAGATAATTCCAGGAGAAGCTGGAATAAGAGACTGTTCCTAAAGACAGTCCTTTTAGAAAGGAACAACTAAAGTACTCGACCTCCTCATAAAACCATTAGAGCAATGGTAGACAGATTCCACAAGACCAGCACGTCAGAAAACACAGCTACAGAGAATCCTCCCCAAGGACCCATCACCACCCTGGGAAGGACAAATGTGTAGGCCCCTCCACGCAAAAGGAGTCTCCCTGCAAAATCTGGAAATTATAACTATAATCTTGTCACTTTCAGCCCTGGCTGGTGTGGCTTAGTGGACTGAGTGCTGGCCTATGAACCAAAGGGTCACAGGTTTGATACCCAGTCAGGACACATGCCTGGTTTGCGGGCCAGGTCCCCAGCAAGGGGTGCACTAGACGCAACCAGACATTGATGTTTCTCTCCCTCTCTTTCTCCCTTCCTTACCATCTGTCTAAAAACAAATACATATTTAAAAAAATAAATAAATATAATATTGTCCCTTTCATAAGAGATACTTGCTCCAAAAATCTGAATAATCACTTTTTCCATCCTCACCTTACTGTGTAACCTTTAAAAATAATTGTAGATTCTTTATACATTAAGTATTAGTTAACCATTTCATTGATGAAAAATCCAGTATTCAGAAGTAAAATAATTTCCCCAAGGTTACAAAACAGGCCTAATACTGGTTCTCTTACTTACAATTCATCAATTTTATGATGGACATTTTTTATATTTTAGTATCTCAGAAACTATGATACATTTCACAACTGATGGTATTTCAGTTTCACTGGAGGCTTTTTCTTAGTAATTCATAACGTAATGTGTGTCTTACAATCAATAGCACCTTAAAAATGCTGAAAGAGGGTCTCACTGGGTAAAGACCCAGCCAGCAGTGGCAACGGCTCCTGAGCAGCCCGCACAGCCAGTCCAGCCTCACTTTCAAACATGGAGCGGCTCATTCATCCCGTCCCAAGCTCACCGGAGATTAAAACAGTAAATGACGCGAGCAGATGGAGGGCTGCCGGAGCAAGAGTTGGGAGCAGCTGTGCCAAAACTAGGTTTTTGTACAAAGTGAAACAAAAGGATGTTGTGGTAAATTTGGGGACTGCTGGGCCAAAACAAACTGGTTTTTTGGATGCAGTACTTTTCAGCATTAAAAAAATCCAATATGAAAACAGTAAGCTTGTCCTTTACAATGGACAAACTCAGCTAACTTGTTGACTATCACTTTATTGGTCTAGTCTACTGAGTTTCACCTTTTTAACCACAATACTCTCATAAAATACTTACCAATCCCATAAAATACTTACTACTCCTTTGGAAAGATAGTTATTGACAAAGTCCTTCCATGTGATTTCTCTTCCAGAGCTCTTGAACAGGAAGTAAAACATGACTCCACCCCAAAACAGAGCAGTCCAGAGAAAGTACATCCTGAATTCCTTGTCATCCCATGGAAAGTCACCCTGGGCAAAGAATGAGACAGTTTCTGTGAAGAATGAAATGTCACAACATGATCTCTGTTAGGTTGGACACAGATTTCTCCCAATGCCATGAATGCCTCCTAACTTTCCTGGGGCCACCCCAGCTCCTCAAAATTAACACATAGTTCGGAATCAAACCTTCTGAAACCTGGACCACCAGTGAGAATCATCTTTCTTGCCACCTCGCTTTCCACCGCCACCAACACCTCCTCCAGAAGGTCGCGGGCTAGCAGACGACTTTGATTCTGTTCATAAATAAAGAGCAGCACAGCAGGTTTTTATAGCTCTCAACAATGTTTCAATAAACAGTTAATAAAAGACATTCATTGCAAAATATATTACAGCAACTGATCAGTTAATAAAGTCTTATGAGAAAGGATGAGACAAATACAAAGAGTTAACACTTAAGGAGGCTTGTCAGTGTTTTACATATATTATCTCACAAAATCTGCACAATAATCCAATAACCCAATAAGTACACCCACTTCACAGATGAAGAAATTGTAGCTTAAATAACTTGTTGAATAATCTGTGACAGAGTTAAATGACAGCAGGTAAGTGACAGAGATAAGATGTGAATGCAGGTAAGTGCATTTCTGAGTTTTCACTTAAAGGTAAAAAGTAAGTGCTCTGCTTTCCCATTCCCACAAAGTGAACACTGTTAACAGTTCCTTCTGTAGGAAAGGCATAATTCTGATAATTGAAAAAAAAAATAACCCACATAAAATTAGTTTGCAGGAATCTAAAATTAGCCACTGTTGTGGGTTGAATTGTGTCCTCACCATCAATTCATATGTTGGAGTCATAACCCCCAGTGATCATATCTGGAAATAGGGTTTTTAGAGAAATAATCAAGTTAAAATGAGTTTGTATGGGTTGGTCCTAATCCAAGATAATTGGTGTTTCATAAAAAGGGGGAATTTGGACACAGACATGCAAAGAGAAAAGGCCAAGGGAAGAGACACAGAGCAGACAACCATCCACAGGCCAAGGAGAAAGGCCCAGAACAGATCCTTCCTTTGTGACCCTGAGAAGGAACCAACCCTGCCAATGACAGTGATTTTGGACTTGCAGCCTCCAGATTTGTGAGACATACATTTCTGTTGCTTACAACACCCATTTGTGGTACACTGTTATGGCGTAAAAATATAGGAAACAAATAGTCACTAACATCCTCCTTTTCCTCCTACTTTTCTATCTTCTTAAACACCCACAAATAACAATGTAATATCTTCAACCGCTGTGAAGCCACCCTCTATTGTGGAGGATGGGAGGCCACAGCACCCAGTCACCCCTAGTGGCTACATGGCACTGTGGCTTCCTGACACGCTCACCCCACCATGATGCACACAAGGAGCTTGTACACCTGTCTTAAGTGATGCAAGGTCTGGGAGAGAGAAGTAAAGGGAATTCATGTTTCCACGAGTAGGGATCGTAGCCCTGGGCTTTCACGCGTGTCAAAGGGCAAAGTCTCTCGTGTGTATAGCACAAGCCGGCATGCGTGGACCCATGTTTGTGGAAACAGGATTTCCTGTGGGGGGAATCAGGCTAACGTATTTCCTAGATAAAACCTTGCTCTTGCTAAAAAACCCTCTCTCCCTGGATCAAAGGACTTATGCTAATGCCTGCCTGGGCTATTCCTGGCAGTGTTTACGTTCTGTGTGCCCTTTCAATTGCATACCCCTCCTTTTGTTGTAACTTCCTGAATTCGTCTACCGCCTAGCTTACAGCTAATAAAAAGCCGGGCTAGGATACACATGAGGCTCTCTCCCATAAGATAAGAGGAGGGTCGCGTGGTCCCGGATTTCTTTGCGTGTCTCTGTGTGAGATTCATTCATGCGTTCAGTCACGGTCACCACGGATTTTGCAGGCCAAAATCCACGACAGAGAAGTCCTATCCATTGTGAGGCACAGGGCTAGAGCCAGTACATTTCTAAAGCTGTTTGATAACAGTCCTCACTACTCTAGGACAACGTAACATATATGCAAGAGGTACCAACAGGTTGCTTTTAAAAGTTGGATCTATTATCATTACTCTTCCCCCAAACCAAGATTAAAAGACTATCATGCCCTGAGCAACCTGTAGAAGTCACGTATGTCACCAATGCGCCAATCAGCCCACATAAGTGCTTCTCTCCTTACCCCCTGGCCTTGCTTTTTATTCCTTGAATTCTTTGAGCATATATTTGTCTCTCCAACTAAATCCAAGTTCATTTAAAAATAAGGGATTTATTATATTTGTCCTTGCATTTCCCTAAAAAGAAAACATGCCAATTAAATCTCAACGTGTACCAGTCACTGTGCTTAGTGCCATTACAAATGTGAAATGGGGATCAGGAGGCTCGGAGCTCACATGGTCCCCCCAGCCAGGCAGCTCTAGGAAACCTTCTCTGAATCCCTTCAGGTTCTGAAGAACAATTTTAAAAATTCACTATACAACCATATGCGTCAAGTAAACTGTATGTATTAGGTCTGTAAAATTCTTCTCAGTGGCTTAAATCTTGTCAAATATATTCATATGACATAATGATTAAGTATCTCTAAGGAGACTTTAAATTAATTTAACTTGAAAAAGGACAAGAAACTATAAAGATAAAATTAAAGATAAAATAAGACAGCGGGTCTATTACATGTATTTGTAACCTACAAGTTTTAGGTGTGCCGTAAGAGAACATTCTTTGTTCCGTGTAACTGTCACTAATGTCGCGCGTTAGAAGCAAATGGCAAGTTCAAATACAACCTTTTTAAAAGGTACCTTTTTTTTCTCCCATAACTTCTTTAGATTCACTAGCTTTTTTTCCATTTTTTCCATTAGGAAAGTATTTTTCAAATCCTGTTAGAAAGGGAAAGAAAATATGTATGCTCAAATTAAAAGTCATCAGGTTTTGTGTGTTCATTTTTAAAGCAATTGATATATCATTAAAAAGCATAAGCTAAAATATAAGTTTTCTTATGTAGGAGTAAATCAGTTTAATTCAGTTCGCATCCCAGGGGTGTAAAAGGAAGAAGTCCCACTTGCATGCCGATTTCAGTACAAATGTCCTACGTGAAGGTGACACATTTTAATCACTGCATCAGCCAGGAAGAGGCAGGGGTGCATTACAGGAGGGGACAACCTGAAACACTGCCTATGCACGTGCTTAGGAAACACCACTGTGGAAAGGCTCTTTAACAAGAAGGCAGAACATCATGGTCACATCTAAGTGTTTACCTTTTGGAGGTCGAGAACAGAATCTTTGATAAGCAGCGATTACATCAGTCAAGAGAGAATTTCTGCTGGTTGTTGCTTGAGTTGTAGCATAGCGATAAAGCTGCAACATGACACACATAAAAGCATGAATTATATTAAAGAATTTTTAAAGAGAGCTTCATTTCCTAATATCATAAAGTGGATGAAATGTTTCTCCCTTCCACAGGTGGTTACAGACTCGCACAGAAAGACTTCCTCTACGAACTGTGCCACTCCATTGAACAACAGACATAAATTATGATCCAGAACACAAGAATACTTCAAAATCACACAGAAGTTAGAATTGGAGCCCAACTACAATTCTCTGCCAACACATTCACTTTGGTATTGTTTACTTAATTTGCAGCATTCAAAAGATAAACCTGGACACTGAAAATCTGCTGCTTCATGCTGACTCATTCGCAGGGTCTATAATACTAAAAGGCTATTTACCTGAAATTACAGAACAATGCTGTTTGTAAACATAATATTAAATTTACCTTAGTTCAAACATAAGAAAGTTATAGTCCAACATTACTGATAATCCTTATAGTAACATTTGCTAAAGACATTTGATATACTATCATCCCAGTGAGAACCCTATTTATATAAGTTCCATTAACGATACATCTCTGCTTTAAATAACATATGTTGCTAAAAAGTTGTGTGTAAATACAGTCTGGGTAAATCAAAATATAACATAAACAAACTGAGAAACTTCCTATTAAATTTGGAGCTGCACAATAAAAAGCAATCAAAGGCAAGGCACGTTGATGGGATATATTCAAATTTGGTAGTGAAAAAGTTCAAGTAATCTTATCCTTTTGCAAAATAAAAATTCACCGCCATTTTTTGGAGGACAAGCTTTTTAATACAGATGAGAGTGTTTAAAGTGAAGTTCATCTATATTATCATCTATCATTATTTGCCTCCTTTATGGTCTGATGAGAAAAATAAAACATCTCAAAACCATACAAAAACCACTTCATAATCAATAGCATGGCAATAATCAAAAAGATTGACAATAACAAGTGTTAGTGAGCACGTGGAGAAAAGTGGAATCCTCATACATTGCTGGTGGGAATGGGAAATAGTGCAGCCATTTTGGAAAAGTTTGGAATTCTCAAAATGTTAAACGCAGAGTTACCATATGATCTAGAAATTCTACTCCTACTTAAGAAATCTGAAAACGTACGTCCACACAATACCTTGTACTTGAATGTTCACAGCAGCATTATTTATAACCAAAAAGTGGAAACAACACAAATGTCCATCAACTGACTACGAACAGATAAAATGTGGTCTGTCCAGAAAAAGTCCACTCGTTGTTAATATGACGAGAACATTCGCTTGTCATCGATGTAACCTGGCAGCCAAGGTAGAGTGGACTGGAATGCACATGTGTGAACAATGATGACTTCACTGACACCGGTGAGTATGTGTGGTCATCACATTCAAAATGACTGAGCAAGTACAGCAACGAATCTGCATAAAATTTTGTGTTAAGCTTGAACATCCCTCCGCGGAAACTATGGATAATTCAGAAGATCACAGCTATGGGCAACTGGTGATTGGCAGCTTCATCACAACAACTCATGCAGAGTTTTTTAGTGAAACATCAAATCACCCAGGTGACTCAGCCCCACTACAGCCCAGATTTGGCTCCCTGTGACTTTTGGCTTTTTCCAAAAACTAAAGTCACTTTTGAAAGGGAAGAGATTTCAGACTGTTGATGAGATTCAGGAAAATACGATGGAGTAGTTGATGGTGACTGGGAGAACTGTGTGGGGTCCCAAGGTGCCTACTTTGAAGGAGGCCGAGGCGTCATTGTCCTATGTACAATGTTTCTTGTATTTTCTTCAATAAATGTTTCTATTTTCCATAGTATGTGGCTGGATACTTTCTGGACAGACATTGTACTCATAGAATGGAATCTTATTCAGCCATAAAAAGAAATGAAGTACTGATAAATGCTACTGCATAAGATAAGCCTTGAAAACATGATGCTAAGTTAAAGAAACCAGAGTCCTATATTATGATTCCATTTATATGAAATGTCCAGAATAGGTGAATCCATAGAGAATGCACATCAGTAGCTGCCTTGGGCTGGAGGAATGATTGGGGAAAGATGAGGACTGACTGCTAATGAGCACAGGACTTCTTTTTGGGGTGACAAATTGTTCTGAAATTAATACAGTGATGATGGTTGTGACGATTCCAAAATCCACTGAACTGTACACTTTAAAACAATGAATTTTATGTTGTGTGAATAAAAACGTCAATTACAAAACAAAAATGAGCTGATTTAACTTCAAATTAGTATACAATTCTACACAGCAAAACAGGACAGGAGCACTGATACTATTATTAATTGAAAGCAATGCTGGTCTGAGAGAATTTGGACCTTCTATTGTGTTAGGCCCTCCCCAACCACTGGGAACACTTGGTCTAAGAAATAACTGCTGATAATGGACAAAAATGTATTATAACTGAGTAAGTTTTCCAATGCAAACTTAAGGGTATAGATTAGAATGACATGTTATTTAACCTGTACAAGGGAACAAGTAATACTGATTTGTTGAGCATCTACTCCTGGCAGGTGCTACCAAGCAGTGAGGAGTCCACAGGCGGATCAGAACAAGTCCCTAACTCTGAGAAACTCAGAAGTGTAAGGAAGAGAGTCCTGCGGACAAACCAATTACAGGATGGTTAATACGTGCAAAAATACAAAACCTCTAAGCATAAGGAACAAAAGCAGCACAGAGGACGAGTGATTACAAGTTTAGGGGGCCCAGGGGTGTCACAAGGAAAGTGACACCTAGCCTGGTAACTGAAGGACCTAGCATCACAATTTTTAATTTTGCTAAAACTAGAAATCTGATTTTTTTTTTACAAGTCTCAATATATTAGAAGCTTCATTTACACACTGGTAATGGAAGAAAACAACACTGCCTGTCCAGTTCCCAGCAATTCTACTGTGAGAATCAAATATAATCACACATGTAAACATACTTATAAAACTGTATGGCAATGCCTACATTTAAATGATCATTTCCAATTATTCTGAAAGCTATATAAGAGCAAGGTTTCTTTATATCCCCATGTAAATCAAGTCTTTCAGTCACCATAAAGCTTAGTACAGAACTGTTTGTTGACTAATTAGCCCCCTTTTGGCTCTATTTTCAAATTCTGTTGACCTGGAATATCTCTAGCAATAATTCCTGTGACTCCATTTTATGCTGACATTGTTTTCTATAAAAGAACCAGCAGTGAAGCTTTTCTCTTCTACATATCTAATCCAGTCCATAGAAAGAATAATAGTCTGGTCAAGATGGAGGCATAGGTACCATATTTCTTGGACCATGAGATGCACCTAGGTTTTAGAGGAGAAAAAGAGAAAAAAAAATTTGTGAAGCAAAAAATGTGGTGAAATATTTAATAACAGAAATAACATTCAGACTATAATTCAGCTACATTCAGACTATAAGATGCACCCCCATTTTCCTCCCAAATTTGGGGGGGAAGTACGTCTTATAGTCTGAAAAATACAGTAAACACGCCTCACCTCCTTGTACAACTACAGCAAAAACCACAACTAGACTATAAAACAAGTATCACCCAGAATTATCAGAAAATCAAGCTGTATGGAAGTCCAACAACCAAGGATTTAAAGAAGCCACATTCATCCAGATGTGTAGGAGGGGCAGAGACACAGAGATCCAGAGTGGCATGGAGACATGGAAGAGGAAGTCCCACATCCACATGTGGTGGCAAAAAACTGGGAGGGATACCTTAGGAGTGAGGGATCCCAGACCACCAGGCCCAGGGTTCCAACTCCAGGCAGATTAAGTTCCCATAACTTTTGGCTGTAAAAACCAGTGGGTGTTGGTACAGGGGAAGAAACAGGGATTCTCAGGAGACACCCTCCTAAAAGGCCTGCAATAGACTTAGGACTTACGCCGACTCACTCCCTCTGGGCTTCCGCACCAGGGCAACAGCTAGAAGGGCACCAGTGGCAGACAGGGAGAAACTGAAGTGACTGGCAACAGGGCGAGTGCTGGGAGACAACTTCCTCCCAGGCAAAACTCCCAAGGCCAAACAGTGGCCATTGTCCCTTTTCTGAGCCCTCCCCCCAACAGAGCCACAGGGCAGTGAAAGGAGTTGCCCCATCTTGGCAATTACCTAACACTCTGCCTCATACAACTTACAGGTGTGCTTTTCTACAACAGGCCACGGAACTAACACAAGGCATCAAAGCAGATCTACCTAATACACAGAAACAAACGCAGGGAGGCTGCCAAAATGAGGACACAAAGAAACATGACCTAAAACAAAAGAACAGGACGAAACCCCAGAAAAAGAACTAAACGAAATGGAGATAAGCAACCTATCAGATGCAGAGTTCAAAACAGTGGTTATTAGGATGCTCAAGGAACTCATTGGGTACTTCAACAGCATAAAAAGGACCCAGGCAGAAATGAATGTCACACTAAGTGAAATAAAGAAACATTTACAGGGAACCAACAGTGGAGGGGATGAAGCCAAGAATCACATCAACAATTTCGAACATAAAGAAGAAATTACATGTTCAATCAGAATAGCAAGAAGAAAAAAATTTTTTAAAAAACGAGGATAGGCTAAGGAGCCTGTGGGACATCTTCAAACATACCAACATCCAAATCAATCATAGGGGTACCAGAAGGAGAACTGGAATAGCAAGAAATTGAAAACTTATTTCAAAAAAATAATGAAAGAAAACTTCCCTAATTTGGTCAAAGAAATAGACATAAAAGACCCAGAACCAGAGTCCCAAACAAGATGGACTCAAAGAGGACCACACCAAGACATGTCACAGTTAAATTACCCAAGATTAAAGATAAGGAGAGAATTTTAAAAGCAGCAAGAGAAAAAGAGAGTTACCTACAAAGGAATGCCCATAAGACTATCAGCTGATTTCTCAAAAGAAACTTTGCAGGCTAGAAGGGACTGGCAAGAAGTATTCAAAGTGATGAAAAGTAAGTACCCACATCCAAGATTACTCTATCCAGCAAAGCTATCATTTAGAATCGAAAGGCAGATAAAGTGCTTCCCACACAAGGTAGAGCCAAAGGAGTTCACCGTCACCAAGCCATTATTATATGAAATGTTAAAGGGAATTATCTAAGAAAAAGATGATAAAAAATATGAACATTAAAATGGCAATAAATTCGCAAATATCAACAACCGAATCTAAAAAACTAAGCAAACAAGCAGAACAGAAACAGAATCATAGATATGGGGATAATTTGGAGGGTTGTCAGTTGGGAGGGGGAAGAGGCAGAATGAGGGGGGAAAGGTGCAGGGATTAAGAAGTACAAACTGGTAGGAACAAAATAGACGGGACAATGTTAAGAACAGTACAGGAAATGGAATAGCCAAAGAACTTACATGTATGACCCAAGGAAACGAACTAAGAGAGTAAGGAATGCTGGAGGTAATGGCGGGACTGCGTGGAAAGGGGCAAAGGAGAAAAATTGGGATAACTGTAACAGCATAATCAATAAAATACATATGTATTTTTAAAGATTTTATTTATTTTTAGAGAGGGAGAAAAAGAGGGAGAGAAACATCAGTGTGTGGTTGCCTCTCACGAGCCCCCTACTGGGGACCTGGCCTGCAACCCAGGCATGTGCCCTGAGAATGGAACCCACGACCCTTTGGTTCACAGGCTACCACTCAATCCACTGAGCTACAATGTATGAGTCTCTACTCTGAAGACAGTACATTACCTATAATCACAGTTAATGTTTATTGGTACGTACTATGTGCTAGACACACAATGCCAGTAACAGTTCCACTCAACAGATGAGAAAATGGAAGCTCTGAGAGATTATGGAGCTTAACTCCAAAACCTGTGCTTTTATTATATCATGTTCATGCTGCAAACTCCTAAAACATATACACACACAACACATGCATTCTATTTTCCAATGTCATCAAAGGTAAAACGAAGCCTACCAACGCCAGAGATGTGACAAGTATGTTCTTTAACCTATTTAGGTCTCAGTTGCCAAATCCGTAAAACAGGTTCACCCTGAATGAAGTCAGAGAACCCTCCCAACTGATCTTCAGAAGTTCCCTGATGCAAAGGTCTGATTCTACTGGAAGTTCACGTTTTCAAAAACACAACTCTATACCCGCGGTTAGACGAGCACAAACGTGCTTACGAAAACTACGGGACCCGTGATCAGAACGCGTGGCGTCCCGGTATTCACAGGGCGCGCACGCGGCCTCACTCACGGGAGGAACTTCCCCCGGACGCCGCGAGGTTCCCGAGCGTGCCCAGGGGCCGGTGACCTTGACGTCCTGCTCTCCGGGACCGGAAGCGGGACCAAGAGCCGAGCTGGAGCGGGCCGGGCTGGGGGCGGAGGGCGCCCAGGACTCACCGTCCGGAGGTAGGACCGTTCGTTGGGGCCCACGCCACCGCCAGCAACGAGCAACGGGGGCAGGCCGCGGGGCCAGCAGCCGCCCCGGCCCCACAGCAGCAGACAGCGATGTGCCATGGCTGACGGCGGAACCTGCTCCGGCCGGAGGCGCTGCGCAGGCGCAGCTCTGCGGCCGACGGGCGACAGCGACCCACGGCGCCGGCCAGCAGAGCACCACCCGTATCTAAGAGACCCCAGGACAGCGTTGTGGGCCCGCGGCTCACGGGCGAGCCCACTCTCTCCACGCGCGCTTTTCTCGACCCCGGCGTGATGACGTCAGCCGTAAGGCGGGCCCTTGGGTCCCGCTCCGCCGCGTCGCTCAGTCTGGGCTGGAGGTGGGGCCTAAAAAGAAGGGCGTGGAAGGAGGTGCAGGGTGTTGGGGGCGTGACCTAAAGGAGGAGCGCGGAGCGCGAGAGGAGGGCGGGCGCCGGTAAGAGAGAGCGGGACCGGACTGGAGCGGCTAGGTGGGGGTAGGAGAGGCTGCTGGGTCCGCAGACCTGTTAGGGGGCGAAGCCACCTTCAGCATTTTTGGCATTCACTCTCTCGATATGCCGCTCATCAAATGTTTTGAGCGCCTACTCAGGGGTGTGTATCGTTCTCGTCTCTACAGGTGCCAAAACACGTACCTTAACTCCTAGGACTGCAATACGAAGAAGCACAAACCCGTGACCTCATTGCAATAATGAAAGTGTTGCGATGCTGACATCTAGCTTGGGCCCATCAGGAACCTTTTCAAAGAGAAATGGTTTTCAGAGAGTAGGGTGATTTATTCAGGCAGTAGAGAGACCTATCAGTTTTATATGGGGACACCGCTCTGTTCTGGTGGGTGGAGGATGTGGCAGGGGCGCAAGTGAGAGCATACCAGCCATTTGGTTACTGCTGGTACCGTATCAGTATAACGGAGGGGCGATCCGGACCCCTTCGTTATTTGCAGTTCCACCCAGGCACTGTGGTGCTCGCTGCGTGAGTGCACCCAATCTGCGACTTTGCATTTTTGTGAGTGAGTCAGTGTCCTGATCTTTGCTAGTACATCGGTCTCCGCATTTCCGGGAGGCAAATCAGACTGGTCAGGCTAGCCGTTGACTCCTGTAACCTTTTTCACATTTCCTGCCACATCGTGGCCCCCAACAATGACTTTTTCAGTACTTGCCAGCCATCTCATGTTCATTGTGCCAGCAAAGTCGGGAGACCCTTAAATATAGCCAACTGTCTGTACAGGGGACTATAGGTCATGGCTCCTGTGTAAATACCAGTCACGTGGCCCTTAGTTCTGTACACTGGCTACTTTGTTGTACTCCTGTTTCAAACCATATAGTGTTGTATGGGGTTGTATGGCTACCATGGTCCATACACAAGGATTACCTCAGCTAGACCTGTGCCTGCACCATGTATTTTTAGGAATAGGGATTGTGACTTCTCTTACTGATGGGGGTGGGGGGGGGCATGCTCTATAGTAGGGGCTGAAGTGGTCCTATAACACAGTGGCCTCAAAATCGCATGCGACAACTCATTCCTCAAGGGACTGTGGAAAGGACACTTGGCTGTTGCAAATATGCATGCCATTTTTGTAGGGTGAAGTCTTGGGCTACAGCCAAAGCAGTCCTTGCAAATAACCTTTCTATCTAACCCATAATTGGGAGGCCTGTCTGCACTGTCACGATAGGGCAGCAATGATGGGTTCTATTTGTTGCATTGTTTTATACAATCCCAAAACCTGTTCAATGGAAGAATAAGGTCTCTCAGCACCTTTTCATAATTGGAACTAGAACCTAAGTGGGATGGCCTTCCCTGGTTGAGCTTGACATAGGGCCCAAGAAGTTCCGTTGGAGCTTACAGTTACATCCAAAGACATGGGTACCTCACCAAGGGAGAAAACTGAGGCCTGTGCCTGGGCTACTAGGATTTTTCTTTTTCTCAAATGCAGCTTCTGTCCACCTTCTCAATACCAATGAATGCCTTTTTTTTTTACCAGCCACCATAAATATTGCATCTCATCAGTTAGTGTGTCTGGTATGTATGTGACCTCTAGGAACTTCACAGCCAGATTCAGGCCTTGTATCATTTGTGCATTGATGGCCCAATTTCTCTGTTGCAGGTGGTTCACCAAGGCATGAAATGTTTCCTATAGCAGAGGCATATCTTTACAGGTTAACATTATGTCATCAGTGTAATGAGCCATTTCACAGAGGAGGGGAAAGAAAACAGTGACAGGTCCCAAGCCACCAAGGCTATCTAAGTAGAATTGAAAGAGCACTTGGAAGGTATAACTGAAGTGGGAAACAGTTTTTAACAGTTTTTTTGTTTTTGTTTTTTATTTCAGTGAGGGCATCAGCTTTACTGCAGGGGAAGGTTTTAACCCATCCAGGAAGTATAACCATAGCAACAAGAATTTATTGATAACCCAAACCAAGTGGCAGGTGAATGAAGTCCAGCTTACATGCACTGTGGTATATGAAGGAATGTAAAAACTGAAAACTCAGCCCTGGCTGGTATAGCTCAGTGGATTGAGCACAGGCTGGGAATAAAAGGGTCCCGGTTCAATTCCCAGTCAGGGCACATGCCTGGGTTGCGGGCCAGGTCCCCAGTGAGGGCCATGTGAGGAGCAACCATACATTGCTGTTTCTCTCCCTCTCTGTCTCCCTCCCTTCCCCTCTCTCTAAAAAAAAAAGTGAATAAATAAAATCTTAAAAAAAAAACAACTTAAAACTCAGGTTTGTCAGGGAGCCTGGAAGAACCAAGCGACCATCCTGGGTTTCCCATAGCCCATTTTTTAATTTACAATTATTGTTCAGCCATCTTAATTTTTCTGATTCAGGAGAAGACTGTTGCCATATACAAGGATATCAGGATGGGATAGCAAAAGTCTGGCCTTGAGGGATCATATTTGCAGAAACAGAATGCACTTCATCTACATGTTCTACAATCTGATACTCAGGCTCAGTCCTTTTGGTGTGTGCCTTAATTGTGATGACAAACATCTTATGCCAGGACATTACATGTTTTGAAGAATTTAATATAATTTCTGGAACATATAAAACAAATACAAATATAGCATAAAGAAATCTCAATATTATTTTTTATTTGACAATGCTTTTTTCCATATAACTTCAACATGCCAATAAGCCTAACTAGTTTAATATTTCTCTTTGAACCAACCATATGGGAAAACGTATTTGCAGATGATACCTTGGACAAGAGTCTGATTTCCAAAACATATAAAGCACTCACACAACTCCACTCCAGGAAGACAAAAGACCCAATTAAAAAATGGGCAAAAGACTTGAACAGTCACTTCTCCAAAGAGTACATACAGAGGGCCCAGAGACATATGAAAGGATGCTCAGCATCACTAGCCATCAGAGAGATGCAAATTAAAACCACAATGAGATGCCACTTCACACCAGTCAGAATGGCCATCATCAACAAAGCAACAAACAAGTGTTGGAGGGGATGTGGAGAAAGGGGAACCCTAGTGCACTGTCAGTGGAAATGCAGACTGGTGCAGCCACTGTGGAAAACAGTATGGTATTTCCTCAGAAAAATGAAAATGGAACTGTCTTTTGACCCAGCAATACCACTGTTGGGATTATACCCAAAGGATCCTGAAACACCAATCCAAAAGAACCTATGCACCCAGTGTTCATAGCAGCACAATTCACAATAGCCAGGTACTGGAAGCAACCTAAATGCCCATCAATAAATGAGTGGCTCAAAAAACTATGGTACATTCACACAATGGAATACTACCCAGCAGAAAGAAGGAAGGAGCTCCTACCCTTTGCGACAGCGTGGACGGAACTGGAGAGCATTATGCTAAGTGAAATAAGCCAGGCGGTGAAAGAAATACTATATGATCTCACTTATAAGTGAAACATAATCAACAAAATAAACAAGCAAGCAAAATACAACCAGAGACATTGAAATATAGAACAATCTGATAGTAATCACAGAGGAGGAGGGAAAGGGATAAT
>PVJI01027393.1:0-17875 GCA_004026765.1 Micronycteris hirsuta
ATGCAAGAGCACACTTAGGCGTGTCCTCAAACCGAGCCACCGCACACGCAGCCTCCCGCGTGGCTCGCGCGCGGCCGTGACGGGACCCGGCCTCGGTCTCCTCTCGGGCTCTGGGCCGAGCTCTCACTTTGAACTGCCCCGCAGGAAGCTGCTGGCAGACGTGCCCCTGCTTTTGACCTTGTAAACTGCACATAAACGCACACCCGGCTGTTGGCCTGTAGCAGAGCCAGCAACCCAGATGGGAGGACTCGGCGGTGACTCGGCAGCCTGAAGCCGGCCCCACAACTGCGTCACCTCGTCACATGGGGCCCCCCGACCTGAGCCGCGCCCCCCGCAAACTTCCCGGAGGACTGATGGGCCCTCGACAAGCAGGCATCTGCCTCCCCCTACGGGTGGCCAACATCGCCCAAGGGCAACCTCAAATCGTAGGGAAAGGACAATGAAGACCTTTTTTAAATGAAGAAGTGAATGAGGGACACAGCTCAGCAGCACTGGACACTGGAAGGAGCCAACACGAAGGGCCAGGTCGCACTGGGAAGTCACCCTGCGTCGCGGGGCCACCACCCGGGCGTCTCGGACGCAGGGGTGTGAGGAGGAGATCCCTAAACTGCCGGGGTCCCAATCAGCCCCGAGATGCTGGGGTCTCCCTTCAGCTGACTTCCTCTGAGCGCCTCCGCCCCAGCAGGCAGAAGGACCGTCCCATAGCGGCCCCCCCCCAACAGGAACGGAGGTCAGGGGATGGCGGCCTGGAGCCATGAATGAGTTTGTCTGTAGTTGGTGGGGAAAAACCACGCGTACACTTATGTTTCATGCATGTGGGAATTCTGTGACACTCCAGTTCCGGTTTCGGTCAGTATCGGTCCACGGGAGCCCAGCCACCCTCCTGTGGGCTGATTTCACGCCACGCAGCAGAGCAGAGCGGCCGCCACGGAGACCGGTGGTGCACAAGCCTGGAGCGTCCGTTCTGGCCCTTGGCAGGAAAGCCTGTCAGCGCTGCTCAGGGCTGAGGAGGCCACGGGGGGACAGAGGGACAAGGAAGGGGCGACGTCAGTAAGAAGAGTCGGGGGAGGAACCTCCACGGCAGCATCACCGGCTGGGAAAACGCCCCGGGCCTCCGGGGAGGAACTGACGGAGGTGGGGGCAGAACACAAGGTCAGGGATCTGCTCTCACTGTTTCCCACACGGGCAACCTGCAGATGGACCCTCTGACTCTCAGGAACCCAAGGGACGAGCCAGATGCCATCACACAGCGTCCTAGGCTAACCGGTCTAAACGAGTTCTGCCTCTCCATTTGTATCCCCTTGAAAGCCTCCGATGTTCAAGGCCCGACTGTCATCCTCCGTGGGGCGGCCGAGTAGACGGGCCAGACGCAGCCTCCACTGTGGGTGCAGAGACACCAGGGACGGCTGTGCTGGGGGCCCGAGACCTTCCACGGGCCGTGTCCCCAGCGCCCAGCGCCTGCCCGCCAAGGCTGGTCGGGACACGGAGACGAGGGGCCCAGGCGCCGGCTGCCCGGGAAAGGCGGAAACCCACAGAGCTCCGGGGATGGCTTCCGGGAGCCCCGAGGCCGGTTCCCAAACCAGCACTGGAGCCGAGGTCTCCCCGGTCGGCCAGCAGAGGCAGGAGGAAGGGGCTGCGAAATATTTAAATGATGCCAAAGGCTCAGCCACCCCCGCGCCCACAGTTCCGGGGGACAAGGAGACTCGAGAAGAAGTTCCAGGGGTGGGTGTTGCCCGCGGACGCAGCTTCCGAAGGAACGCCAGTGCCGGTATCGTCTGCTTTTTGAGATGAATTGCTTCCCTCCGAGTAATTGTGGCATTTTGCAGAGACTTGGGTTTTTATTTTATTGTATATAATTTATTTATAACTTTTCACTGTAGCCTTCACCCCAATCCAGCAGCTCTCACTGGTCTCATATAAAACTCAGTGCCGCGTCGTATAAATGAGTCCGTATGTAAAAATAATGCACACATATCATAAGCCCTGTAATAAACAAACACCCACAGCCTACACTGGTTCCATCCGTTTCCTAGGGCGGCCGTCACCAGTGACCCCAAACTAGGGGGCCTCAGACACCCGACAGGCGTCCGCTCAGTTCTAAGGCCAGAGAAGTGTCAGGAGACGGGACGACTTTCCAAACTACACACGTGCTCCCTGCTGACCAAGGACGCGCGTGCCCAGACAGAAGGACAGCGGGTCGTCGGGATGGCAGCATTTAATGGACAGGGAGCTAGACGGCAACCGGGCTGTGCCGTTATCCGACCAGGAGAAAATGTGGGAGTCAGGCCCCTTCCGGGGAGAGGAGGTTGGAGAAAGCTCCTGAACGTCCCAACGAAGGTTCCTGATCCACTCAGTTCTGAGAGGCCGTCGATAATGAGACAGAACCAAACGTTTGGGGGGAATGAAGGAATTTCAAAGCGTTGAACATCTGCTCCCACAGGAAGGCACTTCCCCACTTCAGAAACACCGAAACGTGGGGGAAATGAGGGAAACAGGACAAGGACACAGACGCGGAGGAAACCTTGAAAAGTCCTTCAGCTGCGGCCGCATGCTCAGTCGGGCTGCCCCGCCCAACCGCAGAGGGTCCGGAGGGTTTTGAACCCGCAGCTCCGCCTGCTGCACACGCCGTTCCCTCCAGGCCCCTGAACTGGGCGTTGTCTCTGATGTAAATAAAGGAAAGAAAAATCTGCATACTAAAACTTGAAACACTAATGAAGATAAATCACTGTCTTCAGTAGAATGACCTCCTGTAAAAGTTCTGCCTCTTTCTCTGCTTTTACTCTGCTTTAACTTGGCTGAGAGAACAATAAAATGTAAGAAGAAATAAAACAGGGAAAAAAGAATTTCATGTAGCAATTGTTCCAGCTTTGTGCGTTTCAGGCATAAATTTCAGGAGATGCATTTATCTTTTCAAATGCGTTCTGCACACAGACTGCATGTTTCTCATGCTTAAAACCGGCTCTTTCAGGAATCGGAAATGAGGAGCTGCCCACGCACCCCAGGGACGACCGAGCTGGGGTCCAACAGCTCGCGCCCTGGACACTCGTGGCAGCCAATGAGGCGGGACCCCCAGAGCTCAGTTGGATGGCCCCTCGCAACTTACTCGGGTCCAGCAATCAGCTCGGACTTTGTTTCCTCATTTATGAGATGATGCAAAGCGTCCCCATATGTTACCTTTAGGATTGAAGGAGATACTACTGCATGTAAACCCCTTTACCCGGTATTGGTATTCTGGGGACTTTTAATCCAGCCTGCCCTCCCTGCCCCTTCAAAGGACGCTGGGGTTTCGGAGGAACCGGGAAAGTGAATTTCATCGTTCTTAGTGAAGCCGGTTTTGACGGCCACCTTCCTGGGGAACGAGGGAGAACTCCGGTTTCACAGACAAACGGAGCCTCGCTGACGCCACACGAGGTGAAAAATGAACATGGAGAGACTACGGCGAGTTCAGGTTCACGAGGGCTGAGCCATCGCGGGGCATGCAGACAGGCAGAGAAAACCCTGCCCCACGCGGGGACTGCGAAAGGCAAGGCCGGGGCCAGGGGACCGAGCGTGGGGCCCCCGGAGCAGCGCAGGGATGAGGGCTCCGCAGAGCTGGGGCACTGCACACGGGCAGGGGGTGCCGAGGGCAGGGCGTCCGTGAGAGTCGCCCCGTGTAGCGCACAGGGAGGGAAGGCGTTCTCAGGGACCGACCGGAGGGACCCGGGCGCAGACCGCATGGGGCGTCCAGGGCCCAGCAGGGACTGGGTCTCCCAGTTTGTGCACCGGGGCCCCTTCCAGGTCTTCAAATCTGCGTCCTGCCCTGAGGGCCTTCCTCTCTCTGCCTCCGGGCTCCACTTCCTGTAGGCCCCGAGCCGTCTCCTCCCCCGTTCCCAGGCCCCAGGGCTCTCGGAGTCTGGACGCCTCTTCCCAGGGCCCCCACCCCTGGAAGCTCATCTGGGTCTGGAGTTTAAGGAAGCAGTTTCCTTCCCGGGGAGTCCTCAGGGCTGAGGCTGGACCAGTGGCTTAGCTTCGGGGGCTGGATGGCGCTGCTCCAGACTCACAGCGACCCCTCATGCATCACAGACGAGGTTCTAGGGTCAAGGTCAGGGCCCAGTGTAGGAGGGACGTGACACTGGGAGGCCAGAGCCAGGTGTGCAGCCCCCCGACCACCGTGGAGGAGACCAGTCAGTGTGGCTGCCCAAAGCGGCGCAGCCATCGGCTTGGGAAAGGACAGGAATCGCAGAAGTTAACCTGCCTAAGAGGATGCTGGAAGAGCCTCAGAGTGCGCAGGAAGCCCTGACTGACCCCCCGGCCCCAAATGCAGGTTCAGCCGCCAACTTTGCTCAGCTGGCTCTGGTTTCTCACACTGCAGACTCATCCTGGGTACAGCGATGAGCTGGCCCAGCGGCTGGAACCCCTTCCCGCCTGATGTTCTCCCCGAGACACAGACTGATGGATGGTCTGGACGGGGCGGGCAGCCCCTTGCGATTTGGCTGTCCTTCACTGTCGCAGGGCTCCCTGCAAAGCCCGGGACATCTTGTCTTCGCGCCCGCCTGGTGGCTCTGCATCTGCCACGCTCCGCGCCTGCCACTCGCCCGCTCGGCTTGCTGGCAGAGGCAGAGGCAGCCCGTGGCGAGGGCTCAGCACCCTGGCCAGCTGCGCCCGGCGGGCCTCAGCCCCAGGCTGCAGAGGACGGCAGGACATCCGGCGGGGACAGGCACAAGGTGTTGGGTGGGCAGGGCCCTTGCTGGGGCACTTCTGCCCCGTGACCGTCCCCAAGCTGTCACTGCCCTGGATCTCATTTGGCAAACGCTCCAAGAGGACATGACTTTGGGATAAACTCCTGCCCGAGGCTGGGCCAGCGGCTCGGCCCAGATGCTCCTGAAACAGACAGAGAGACAGAATATTTTCAAGTCTGAGACCACCGAGGAAAATAGTTTCAGACAGATTAAAAACAATTTCATTTGAATACATGGCCGTTCCCAAGGCGAAACGCATCTCCTGGGACCGCACGGATCAGAGCAACTGCATCAGAGCAACTGCTGCCGATGCCCGGTGCTGGGCCTGCCTCAGGCTCGCCCTGGGAGCAGACTGTGCGGGACGCCCGGCAGCTCCGCCTGCCGCAGCACATGCCGACCTGCGCGAACGGTGAGACAAGGTGTCCCAGCCACCCCGGCACGCGGCGTGAGTGACGTCTCCCAAGTGTGGGATTGAAAGTTTCTCCCCGTAACCGTCTAAAAAATAATCCTGGGGGACCCTCTTCTAAACTGACCCGGGTGCCCTTGGCTCTTAAAAGAAGCGTGAAGAAGTGCACGTCACGGGAAGAGAGTGTCCCTCCGCTCCTCCTGTTCTCACCTAATTGTCCTCTTTCATCCTCCACCAATGCGGGGCCAGGGGCTCGGACTGCGTGGCCCTGACGATAACATGCTTGTCCCTGTTTAAGGGCCCCGTGAACTCGTTTCTCCCCCAAAACCAGGCCCCTCGTGCTGGTGGAGATGGTCAAGCGCGGTGCAGGGCCCTGTGGCGCTCGTCCGGGATCCCGCAGCTTCCCACCCAGGCGGCCTGCGATCGGCGTCTGCCCTGCCCGCTACTCTGTTGTGTTCCCTGCAACAGGCCACATGGGAGAAGAGTAACTTTTTCAACAAGGTTGGGAAGTATTTTTGCTCTTTTGCTCGTCCAGGGGATGTTCAGAGTCTGTGTGCAAACCTAATGACCATCCGTTGCAACCGGCCTTGGAGAAAACCCAACGCAGGGCTCCTGCATTTCCGCGGGGGCTGTGCGCGGGTACAGAGGAAGCCTCCGTGAAAGCTGGCAATTGGGCCTTTTCCTCCCGGTCACCGGGAGGGGACTCCCGGGAAATGGGCACCAGATTCAGGCCCCAAATATCGTCACCAACCTTGGGGTGACTGTAAGCGATTTTTAGCTTTAAAATGAAAGGCTTCCAACAGACGTGTTCTTGGGTGTTTCTGCCTCAGAACCTCTAGGAGTCTCAACGGAGCGGGGTGCTGGGGGCTAAATCGTTTCGCAAAGGGAAACAGAGGAGGGTGAGGAAGTCCCGGGCCGACCTCTGGGGGGGGGCATCTGGAGGAGCGAGGACAAGTGGGGCGCGTCGGCACCTGTGTGGGAACGCAGCTCTCCATATTCCTGCTGCCTGTCTGCCCAGGGGCGGCTCTGAGAAGAAGGGAGAGGAGCCCCAACCTCCGTCTCACGTCTGGGAGAGTCACGGCAGGGGCAGGGGAGAGGCCCGCCCCAGGGGAGCCGAGCGGGTCACTGTCCTCAGTCACGGCCATGGGAGTGGAGGTCAGCGGGGAGCCTGACCTTGTGGGAAAGAACCAACCTGCCGGCCAGCGGCGGGCGTGGCGAAGAAACTTGGACGGCCCGTTGTCGTTCCCTCGTGACCGTGAACAATAAACACTTTGGCAAAGTCCGCTGCTCTGACGCTTCTTCGGGAAGGTTTTGGCGACTGTGAAGGAGAGGCTGCCAGGTCCCCGTCTGGGACGAGGCGGACAGACCCACTGTGCCCCCGCCCCGCCCCCGTCAGTCGGACCCGCAGCAGGGGGACCGGATGTCACAATCAGAGACTCGCTCCCTGGAGAAGAAGGAAAGGCAGCAGAAGCAGGAACTCGTGCCCCCATGAGAGAGCCACCACCTCTGCGGGGGCCGGGGCTGGGGCGTGGCCGCGGCAGCCCGGGGCCCTCGGACCTCCTCTCCCCTCCCCCCGCGGCAACCCTCGCGGGCAGGCCTGCCTGTGAGTGAGGAAGGGGCCAGAGCTCAGCCTCCGGAGGCCGGGCGAACGTGCCTCTGGGGGGAGGGGAGCCAGGCCTACACGTCTGACCGTCTGTAAGGCCGAGCCAGCACCTCCACGGAAGAGGTCACGTCCCTCGCTTTGTAACAGAGACCGAGGCTCCGGGAGGTGAGGAGGTTACCCGAGGTCACCCCGCGGGACGCAAGATCCAGTGTGCCTGGCTGCGGAGCCCAGGTTTGGTCTGCTGGATCATGGTGCCCCACACACATGTGCACGCATGTGCACACATATGTACGTGCATGTGCCCGTCTGTACACATGTGCACGCTCACCTACGCACACACAGGTACTCACGGCTCTGCCACCTCACCAGAGAGCTGGGGGAGGGGCCGAGAGAGTTCCCAAATACAAAGTCAGTTCTTCAGACCTGCCGCCTTCGGTCAGAACTTCTGTGATTGATGCGCCTGCACGTCCCATCAGTCCCGGAATCCCTCGGTGCTGACCGCACAGGAGGCAAACCTCCCCCCGCCTTTCTGTGGGGCTGGGGGTGCCTAGCCCTCCCCCCCCCGCCGAGGGAGGCAGCCCGGACCAAAGGGCAGAGAGGAGGCGGGTGGGGGTGAGCCAGGATGGCGGTGTGTGTGAGCGACATGGCCAGCACTGGTGCCCGCATCTCCTGGTGACCCAGCCGGGCCACACGGCTGTAACTGGAGGGCAGGGCAGGGAGGGCAGTGGCGGGCGCTGCTCCTGTGGGGCACTGGGAGGAAGGGCACAGGCGAGGACAGGCAAGCAGCTGCCCGCCCCAGGCGCTGACCATGTTCGCGTCAGTTCCGCGGTCACACAGACGCGGGACCAGCGGCCCGGGCCCCACGGCCTGGCCCAGCGAACCCCGGCAGGCAGCCGCGCCTGCTCCTCTTCTTTTGAGAAACAAGCTGTCAGGCTGACAGCCGTCTTCCTGCTCCGTCCTCTCCGTCCCCGGACGCCCCGCGGAGTGGACATTGCCAGTCAGTGCCACGCGCGTCCCCACCACCCCCACGCGAGAGCATGGCGCCGCTCCGTGTCCGCCCCGACTTCAGCAGCATCTCGCGGTGCACGTGCTCCTCAGTCGCACTTCTGAGACGGTCTCCTCGGCCCACGGGGTCCCGGCTCCCCCTATCTGCGTGCATCGTCTTGCTGGGTGAAGGACAGAGACGTGCTGACCTCATTCTCTCCTTTCTGCAGCTACTTGCCATGTCTCTGCATCAACTCTGAAGATTCTCCTACACTTTCCTGCCGCACGTCCAGGCAGGAAGGGTCCAGGGAACGTCCCTGCCAGCAGAGCCGACGTTCAACGTTCAGCACGGCTTCGGCGGCGCGTGGCCCCATGGGGCTTCTCGAGCCTTCAGCCGGGGGCTCCATCGCACACCCGGCTTGCAGGCCGAAAGCCCCCAGCCTCCCCCGTCGTGGGAGCCAGGGCCCTGAAATAAGCCCCTTCATTTACACGCGTAGACTTAGCTCCTGTCAGCTGCGTCTCCGGAGGGCCCTGGCTAGCACCGGCGGGGACTACAGGCCAAAAGAACCCCAAGGCGGCCTTTGACAAAGCGAGCAGAACATGGCCCCACCCCTCCCCATGGGGAGGCCGGGAGAGGTCTGGGAGCTGCGGAAAACCAGCCGAAACAGGGCGGGCGGCATGAACAGCCTGCACAAGGGGGAGCATCAGGGACCACGCGGCTGAGAACAGGGACGCCTGTCTCCCACCCCCCACCCCCCCACCCCCAGGGCACGTCAGGTCCAAGACGCAAGCGGCTCGGCCATCGAAGGTCCTGTGGCCCGAGGGGCAGAAGGAGGCCCCTCTGTGAGCCCACCCTCGGCAGCTCTCGGCCGCCTCACACTGAAGGTGGAGAATTAAATCTGTCTGCACCGAGGTGATTTAAAATGGTGTCTTTTTTACATATTGGATCAATTTTTTAAAAGATTTATTTATTTTTGGAGAGAGAGAGGAAGGGAGGGAGAAAGAGAGGGAGAGAAACAACAATGTGTGGTTGCCTTTCACCCCGCCCCCACTGAGGACCCGCCTGCAACCCAGGCAAGTGCCGTGACTGGGAATCAAACCAGGGACCCTTTGGTTCGCAGGCTCATGCTCAATCCACTGAGCTACACCAGCCAGGGCGTCGATTTCTTTCTAGTTGGTAAAATTTTATTTTGATGGTTAACTCTCTTCATTAAAAGCACTGAATGGAAACATCTCTTGAACAGCACAGGCGAACAAAGGGAGAGCAAAGAGGAGAGAGATGGCAACCAAGTGGAAACAGTAGAAAGGAATATTCTTTGTAAAATGATTTATTACGGAGAAGCTGAAAAGGAGCCTAAATTTTCTGTCCGTTGGTCCGTGGAAGAATGTCTGGAGAGCTAGTCACCCTGCAGGCCACGAGCTTTAACCATCGAGAGTCGGAACCTCGGGGCTCCCCAGATCTGGGTTTTCAGAACTGCGCACCTGGCCTTCACTGGGTCAGGGCAGGTCACTCTCCGAGACGGAGTAGCCGGGTCGGGGAGCCCTGAACCTCCGCCATGTGACCACTCGCCGTTCGTCTGCACACCCGCCCCAAAGTCCCAAGTCCATTTCCATCCCCAAATCCAGCACGAGGGACGACGATCACGCGTCTCTGCACTGGGTGCCTTTACTCGCGGGCTTTGTCATCGGGGACCTCACTCAGCAGCCACACGGTGACTGAACGGCAGAGACCTCGCTGTCCCCCTGGAACACCTGGCGCTGACGGACTGCAGTAGTGGGAGTGGCCAACGAGAAGCGGAGGGAGGGACGGAAGCGGGAGGGCAGAGGCTCATAGCCCGAGAATGGAAGCAATTATTTTTCATCGAGTCCCGAGGCTCCATCCTAAAAACATTTGTGGTGAAAGAGCGGCCTCTGCTGGCCACCGGCGGAAATGCAAGAACTTCCCTTTCTCACCGAGGTCGGTTCAACTTCAGACGCGCCAGTAAAACCGAACCGCGGGGTCGAGCCCCGGGCGGGGCCCGTACGAAAATCACGTACCGCCGCCGTTGCGCGCTAAAACGAACCCCGTAAACTAGCCAACTCGACTCAGAGCCGGCATCCCGAGGAGGGCGACTTGGAAGCCGGGCTCGCCCTCTGCGCCCCGCGGCAGCGACCACGCATCTGCAAGGCGACCACGCACCTGCAAGGCGACCACGCACGTGCAGGTAAACCTCGCACCGTCGCCTCGAGTGCGTCCGCGTCGGGCGCGGCCTCCCTCCCAGCGTGCATCTCGGGAAGAGGGGGCGCGGCGGTCGAGGTCGCGGGGTTCCCCGGAGACCCGCCAGGCCTTCCCTCCGAAAGCGTGGGCGCCGCTGAGCGGAAGCTCGACGGCCGGACTCCCCGCCGTCAGCGGGCTCGGCAGCGCCTGCTCTCCGGGCTGAGGACCCCCACGGGGGCGTGCGAACCCCGGGCAGGGAGGGAAAGCCTGGGGTCGTCACCCCCCTAGTGGAGGCGCTGCCCCTCCCCCCTGCACAGCGCAGAGTTGAAGCCCCCGCCCCGCGGCCCCGTCGGCGCGCCCCGCCCCGCACACGTGCGCGCGTCCTCGGCGCCGGGGAGGGAGGTGCCGGGACTCCACCTGCAGAGCCCAGGACGAGGCCGCGCAGGCGACGCCGGCCCGGGGCTGACTGAGGTCCGGGTCCAAGGCGGGCCCGACGCTGGACTGGACGTAGGTGAGGAGAGAGAGGATCACCCCAAAGGAGGGTGACGCCATCCCCGGGACGAGGCGTGCGGGAGGAGGGGAGTCCCCAGGTTCCCGCTCACTGCGTGCAGGACTTACCGGGACCTGGAGCGTGGCCGCGTCCACCGACGCGCAGCTCCTCCGAACCGCTGCGTTGCCGCCCCCGCCCCTGAGCCCTGACCGCAGCCCAAGCCCCCTGCACACGTAGTGCCTCGGGGCCTCCGTCTTCGTGTGTGAGATGACCCAGGGCTGCAAAACGTGGCCCGAAGGTCCCTCGGGGTCTCGATAAGAGGCAGCACCTCGACCCACCACCGGGGGCGCCAGGGCGGTGCCGGCCGGAGACGGTCGGCTGGGCTTCCAAACGCGCGACCCAGCGCAGCGCCAGGTGGGAGCCACGCGGTCGGCCGTCGCTTCGGCTCACTGGCCGCAGGCCTGCGTGCTGCCCCCTCCGCCGTCCTCCCCGGAGCTCCTCGCGCGCCAGGAGGTCACACTTACTTGTGCGTCAGCCCTGGAAAGGACAGTGGCCTGGCAGGGGCTGCCGGGCCCTCCTGAGGACAAGCTCTTTTGGCAAAAAATTTAGACCGTGGTGGTGAATGCAGCTTGTTCTGTTATCACCTTAATTTTTTTTTTTTTAACATTTAATTTCGTTTCGTTTTCAGAGAGGGGCAGGGAGGGAAGGAGAGAGGGACAGAAACATCCACGTGGGAGACATCAATAGGCTGCCTCTCGTATGCGCCCAGGGACCGAGCCTGCAGCCCGGGCCTGCGCCCGGACCGGGAATGGAACCGGCGACCTTTGGCGGGACGTCGCCCAACCCCGTGAGCCACGCTGGTCAGGGACTCGCCTCATTAACGGGAGGACAGAACGTTCCCTTTGCTGCTCTTCAAAGTAGCAGGGCCAGCGTCTGGGCCTTGAGTATCTGGCACGGTTATCCTAGTGAGTCAGGGCATTTCCTGCCCGAACTGCGGGGTCTGTCTCTCCGCGTGGGGCTGGCCCTGGCCGGTCATAGCGGGTGGAGACGCCGAGAGTGGCAGCTTCCCCGGCCTCCTTTTGTCCCGCGCACAGCGGAGAGCGCGATGCCTGCACGGAGCACCGCGCAGGGCCTCGTGCAGGGCAAAGCACGTAGGGGGACCAGGCGCACTGAAGCCCAGGAACGGGGTGTGAGGCCCAGCGAGCTGCTTAAGATGCGGGATCACTTCACCGTGTTTCATCACCTCTGCCCAAAGCCACAGCCGCCCAGACCCCCGAAATCACGGGACTTAGGGGGAGGCCCTCGCCGGCTCGGCAAGGCGTGGGAGGCCTGCTGCATGTCTGGGGGAAGAGACCTCTGGGGCCCTTACAACTGCACCAGGAGGAGGCGCCACGCGTAGGAATGGAGCACAGCGGGCGGAGCGGACCGAGGCGCAATGTGGCCGTCCCGGGGGCACACACACGTGGACTGGTCGGATGGGCGTATACAGGGCGAAGTGGGGCGGGGCCGCTGGTTCTGTCCCGCAAACCCCACCAGTGGGAGGCCACTTGCCTGTCACTTTCTGACGGAGAATGAGAAATTGGCTAGTAGGACAACCAAGTGAGTTTCACCTCATTTATTTTCTAATATTTTGATTTTTCTTTTTTAAAGATTTTATTTTTTAGAGAGAGGGGAAGGGAGAGAGGGAGAGAAGCATCAATGTGTGGTTGCCTCTGACACGGCCCCCACTGGGGACCCGGCCCGCAACCCAGGCATGTGCCGACTGGGAATCGAACCTGAGACCCTTTGGTTCCCAGTCCGTGCTCAATCCACTGAGCTACACCAGCCAAGGCTCAGCTCATTTTAATGTATTGGTTTATATTAATGCAGATAAGCTGAATAAATTTGAACTTACATACATTTTTAATGTAAAAAATAAATACAAAAATAATTCAAGTGAACATACCCCCAACAAGTGCCCAAATCTTAGGTTCCACACCCCTGCACACCCTCAGCCTGCCCCTTGCTCCTGCCCTCCTGGCTGACGTCCCTCTCAGGACGTGCTCCGGGAGGGAGGGGGCAGCTGCCGGGCTCCCCCCCTCCCCGCCAGAGGGAGAGCTTCCGGGGACAGGACTTCCAGTTGGCGCTCAGGCAGCGCTGGTTAGACCTGTGGACTTCCAAGTCACCAGCGTAAATCGGACCCAGTAATTTTCCGCCCAATAAGAAGCCCGAGTCGGAAAGGGCTGTGCTTCTCGCCCGCGGTGGGTGGAGCCCTGCTGCGCCCAGGGCCACAGGTGCGCCAGCCTGGCCAGGACGCGCCTGTGTCCCCCCCGCGGCCACCCTGTTCCTGTTACCTGTCGTACAGCGTGCGGCACCGGCCGCTGGTGCACCGTCTCCCCACCTTTCTCTCTCTTACTTCCTCGTTGCTGTTACGAATTCTGTGATGCTGGTGCACACCTCTGCTCAGGTGAGGAGCCAAGTTTTGTGTGCACAGACGAGTTGCAACTAGATTCTGTCACCTGTAGAGTCAGCCCACACAGGACTGTCAGTTAACATGGGCCGCCCTCCTACATTTCTGCCCAGATGTGAGGTTTTGGCTTGAGATTGCAGCGTTCCATTGAGGGACACTCTCGGTCCCCCTGCCCTGCGCTGCCCCTCGATTTTGCTCTGGCTTTGAGGGACCCCCGGTGCTACATGTTCCCTCCACGATGTGGGTTTTAGGAAGCCCCCCTGGGTGCAGGTGGCCACCCTGTTCATGGTGAACTCGGCAGCCGGATGCTGAGACTCTTGGTTCACTAACTGGGTCCCTTGAGCCCTGGAGTTAGTGATGGGACACGCAGCCCCCGCGCATCACCAACACCCTCTGGGTTATCCTAATGAGGATGCCTCGGCATTTCAAGGGTCCCTTTTGACCACCAAATAGCATGTAAAGATGAGCTCCCTGGACCTCGCAAATATTTATCAGAGATAGGCAAATACCTCAATCACCCTGACCAGTCAACAGGGTACAGATGTGGCTGCACAGCGTCACCCTGGGCCCAGGTGGCAGTGAGAACACGGAACCCAGAGCGCCCCTCCGACCATGTGGACGACCCAGGCGCCGCCTCAGCGGGCCGACCGAAAGGCCGAGGGAAGCTCGGGCCGCAACACCACTCACGGAGCCAAAGCCGGGGGTTCACATGGTCTGGCATACGTATTTCAATGTTTTAATTAAAAATTCTTTGAACTCCGATGCTTTCAAAGGTGGCTGTGGGGAGCGTGAGGCTGCCGTTCTGACCCCACACCCGTTCTAACCATGTGGCTGAGTGTTCTCAGGGCCTGTTCCCAGCTTTCTCTCCGCATTTTCATTTCCCGTCTTTCAGGACAGGTTTGTGGCAAAGTGGAAAGAAGTGGCCTGTAAGACTCGGGCACAACGTGGCCACCAACAAGAAGTCCAGAAAACGGTGAGGGCTTGCCTACACCGACTGCCCCCTGCCCTGCCCCCAACCCCCCTACACCTGACTTAGCCCCAGCACACAGAGGCGCCCGGGGGTCCAGGCAGGAGAGGAACCGGTTCGCCCCGAGCGGCATCCTGACAACATCCCAGTGAGGCCTGGTTGGGGTGCCAGGGACCCAGCTGCAGGGGAGCCCTGGGCAGGGAAATGGACCCTGGGGGACCCAGCACCGACCTGAGCCTCGGACAAGGACAGTGGTCTTCTCCAGGTAAGTGGTCCCAAGACCAGAGGGAGGGCCCCACCCCAAAGCCCCCAAACCGTGGCAGCCACGGACAGAGGGGTGGACTGGCACGTCCCCCACCGGCTGGTGGCGTGGGGCCTGGCGAGGAAAGGAAGTTGGGCTGAAACGGGCACTGGCTCTTCCTGTGCACTTGACTTTGAGCCCCCCAGTGCCCTGCACTGACAGATTCGGTGGTGATGGGCCAGGGCAGTGGCCCAGACTGCCTACACCTGACTTAGCCCCAGCACGAACTGCTGGCGTAATTCCCCCAGGGGCAACGGCTTCCGTCCTGCCCCCAGCCAGGCACCTGGTGGGGCTGAACACCCGCAGAACACGGTCAGGGCTCCAAATCATCCCTCGCCGTCCGAACGCTCACAGAGCCAGAGCAACACCTCGGCCTTGAACGTGAGCCTCGCCAGGCCCCTGCTGGAAGGCAGGTTCTGTGTGTGTGTGTGTTTTGGGGGGGGGGGGTGTGTCAGCATTTCAAACAAGCCCCAGGGTCTGGGGCGCACGCCATCGGTCCGTGACCCATGCCAAGGAGCAAATGGCTGAGCAGTAGGCCCCTGCGGGGAGGCCCGTCCACCTGGGGGCAGGTGTGTGAGGCCCGTCCACCTGGGGGCATGTGTGAGGCCCGCAGGGATGGAGGCGGGGACGCCCAGGACCATCTTCACCTTTCCTGTCTGCCGAGCCCGTGCTCCGCACTTCACCCCCCCCACCCTCACCCTCCCCACACCCTGGCCTCCCCCACGGGACACGGGAACGTGCTCAGCCCGGGCACAGACCCACATCCGCGACATCTCCAAATCAGGAGACCGAGCAGCTTCAACACTTTTTCTTTTTGGTTAAAACTCCCGGTTCCAGCGACAGGAAAAGATAATGAACACGTGACTTGCCGTGTGGAATCTGAACACAAGCGAGAGCCCTGGGCTCCTGGAAAACGGGGGGTGGTCGGGGGGCTGAAGGCGGCAGCTTCCGGCTGAGGGGGCGCAGGCCTGGGATGCGAGCGCCGCGTGTCTTCAAGTGGCACTGAGACGGGCTCTGAAGTGCCCCCGTCACGGGGCCGGGCGAGTGCGTGGGGACAGTGCAAACGGGTGCGGGAAGGCGAGTCCTTGTGCGGGACGGCTGAACCCGTGTGTCGGCTTCGCCTTCATGAAAAGTGAACCTAAAACAGCCAAACAAACCACCTCGGGCGCTACCAGCCCAGCTGCCCCCTGGGGCATGATCACCGCTGGCAGGAAGGCCCTCCCCGCAGTCCCGCCGGCCGCTGCCATCGACCCAGAAAGACCCAGAGCCACGGACACTTTCCAACGCTTTTATTGTTCGACAGGCATTTACAACGTCCCGCTCATAGACCTAGAAACACAAAAATAGACCTTCTTTCAGCTCATAAAAGAAATATATAAGAACTCTGGACACAGACAGGCCACGGCCTCCGTGCACGCGGCTCGGCGCCCTGGGTTCGCGCGGGCCCGGCGCCCTGGGGCCTGGGCTCCCGCCCCCTCGGACACAGCGGACTGGGGCGGTGTGCACAGTGTGGGGACACCAAGGGTGTAGAAACCGCTCTAAAGCTTCTTCAGAAAGTCAGAAGGTGTAGCAAAATTTCATAGAATAAAACCCCCGAGGACCAAGCTCAAAGCCCTGGACACCCGAGAGCGGGGAGGGGCGGGAGGCAGGCAGCAAGCGGGGGCGCCGGCGCGAGGGGCTGAGCTCCGCATCTGAGATACAAAGTCACGGCTGATTTGTACAAAATAGAATCCCGAGAGCTGCTATAAAATTCAGGTCGCTAAAGTACCTACTGATGTGTCAAACACCAAATAGATATTTTCCCAAAAAAGAAAGTTTTCGTGTTATTTAAACCCTTCTTCGGAAATGGACATTGTGAAATGGGGGGAAAGCTACAAACCTTTTTTTATTAAAAAAAAAAATCGAAAGTGCTTTAGCCTGGTTCTGTCCTCCCTGCGTAGAGACCTGTGACTGAGCGTTCTCGTCGCGTGTGCACCGTTTCGTTGGCGTGAAGAAAGCGTTACACACGGGACACGTGTGGGAAGAGGTGGTTTTGTCGGGAGGTTTGGTCAGGGAGGGCAGGCAACAGAGGGAGATGCACCTTTGACGGATGAGCCACCATCACCATGGCAACCCCGGGGAGCCCCGCCCCCTCCACGGGCCACAGGCCACGTGCTGCCCCTCGGGCGCCCAGTTTGACCCCACCCAGCGCCCGTCTCACACGGGGTCCAGACACACGCACGCACACGGTCTTCTGGGAAAACGTGTCTCCGGCGCGTGAGCGTCCTGCCGGCCGTACACAAATATAAATATAAAATCACACGCCTCCCACTCTCCACAAAAGGAAAAATCCTCATTTTTAGACTCAGTTACTCTAACACCGTAAAATTCTCATCTGTCTGTGCCCTGCCTCTCAGGTAAAATACAAAAAAATAGCATTTTTTTTCAAGTGATAAATTTGGATCTCTTTTCAAAGAGTTTGGCATCTTTATAATTCTATGCAAAACTAGAACTTCGAAATGCTGACATCACGTGAGACCAGCCACGGACCAGAAGGGAAGAGGGAAAGCGCCCCGGAGACGCGAAGGCCCCGCCCCCTCGCGTGCCCCCCCGGCACGCCCCCTGGCACACCCTGAGGGCACCCTGAGGACCCGTGGCGGCTCTGACACGAGGAGGAAAGGGCCGGAGGGACCCTGTGGCCACGTCCCGTCACTGCGTGTCGCCCCAGCCAAGAGACGCTCAGACGCGCTTGGACAGAGTGACCTCCTTCCTGTCCCTCCCGTGCTGTCCCTTCGACTGACCTGCGGCACGGCCCGCACCCCCCAGGGGAGCGTGACACTGGTGCTGCGGGACCCTTTCCACTCGCCCGCCCCAGTTAACGGGGACCAAGAGCCCGCGGCCACACATGGAAGGTGGGGCGCAAGCCTGCTGGACATGCTGAGCGGTTCTTTCTGATGCTGTTAGGATGGCCAGTCAGGGGGCACACAGCTTCCGAGCCAAGTCAGCTGCCAGGACTGCGTGTGCAGGAGTGCGACCTAAGGGGCCATTCTCGTCCTGGAGGGGCCATTGGGGGGGGGGGTGCCGGGAGGCGCGGGGCGGGACGAGCATCTACACCCACCCTCCAGGCAGACAGTCAGATCTCCGTGTTCAGCTTCTGGGGCTGGGACGGGGCGCAGTCTTCGCGCCTGACCCAGACGACCTCCTCGCCCGCGGGCTCGAGGCCCCCGCCGACGCCCGGCAGGGCCGCCTGCTTCCTGAGCTGCGTCATGCGGGAGGCGTGACTGTCCAGGCGTGGGCGGCCCTGGTCCCGCGGACCAAGGGAGGCGGCCTGCAGCCGCTCGGGCAGGTCCCTGTCCACGTCAGCGCCCCGCGCAGACTCGCAGAACTCCTCGTCGTCGCTGAGGATGTCCGTCTCCTTGACGCCGTCCTGCTCCTCGTACCGCGCGAGGTCAAACTGGGCCTCCACCCACCGGTCCGTGTCCCCGGCGCCGGGGGGCTGCTGGGCCTCTCGCTCCGGGCTGCGGGCGGGCACGGCGTCGGAATCGATGGTGAACCTGTTCCGAGCCAGCCGCCGCCTCCTCCTGCCGAGAGACTTGCTCGGGGCAGACACTGCACACAGACACGGAGACAAACCCACGCACTTCGCGTGAGACGGGCGTCCAGAGGGCGGCAGCAGACAACCACCGGTCGCCTCGGGCGCTGTGGTGTCCCCGGGACCTCAGGCCCAGACGTCACCAGTCCGTCCCGCAGTCCTTAGCTCACAAGGACGCCAGAGCAACTG